>JAIUZE010070472.1:0-94104 GCA_022085475.1 Heliosperma pusillum
TCTCTTGCGTTGATTGACATGGGTCCACATACATCAGTATTTATGAGTCCTAATAGGTCATTAGCACGCATTCCAACACCTTTGAAGGAAATTCGAGTCATTTTACCGATAAGACATGATTCACACGTGCCAAATGATTCGTAATCAAATGGGGAGATAGTCCCATTCTCAATGAGCTTCTTTACACGTTTTTCATTTATGTGTCCCATACGACAGTGCCATAGATAAGTTTGATCTTTGTCACCAACCTTTGCTTTCTTATTATTCATGTGTAATATGTCTGTTGTTTGATCTAAGATATAAATGTCATTCATGGAAACTGCTTTGCCATAAACCATTTCATTTAAAGAGAAAATACAGCTATTGTCTTTTATTGAAAATGAAAAACCGTCTTTATCAAGCACGGAAACAGAAATAATGTTCTTAGATAAACTGGGTACATAGTAACAGTTATATAAATACAACTTAAATCCTACTCGGGAGTTGGATTACGTATGTTCCCATTGAGACTGCATCAACTTTTACTCCATTCCCAACTTGCAGGTCCACATCACCCTCTACGAGAGGTGTGATGTTTTTTAGGTCCTGCAAATGATTACACAGATGAGAACCACAACCAGTATCAAGTACCCAAGTTCCGAAACTTGCATGGTTAATCTCAATCATATGAATATAAGATGACATACCAACCGGAGTGACGCGGCCTGCTTTTATTTCTTCACGCTACACGGGACAGTTCCTCCTCAAATGCCCAGTCTTGTGGCAATGGTGGCACTCAGTGTCACTGTCCTTGCTCTTTGCCTTGCCTTGTGAGCTACTAGTCTCACCAGGCCCACTCTTACCCTTTCCTGACTTCTTAAACTTTGGCTTCCCTACAATTAGGTCGCCGTGAGCCTTGCCCATACCTTTGTTCTTGTTGGAAATAATGAGAACATCTTGCTTCATGCTCCCACTCAATTTCAGATCCTTCTCGGTCTGTACGAGAAGTGAGTGTAGCTCATGAAGACTTTTCCTCATGTCATTCATGTAGTAATTTGCCCTGAAAAGGGCAAAAGCATCATGAAGTGAATGAAGCACACGGTCAATGACTATGCTCTCACTGATTTTGCAATCAAGTGCCTCCAGTTTCTCGACATTCTCAGTCATATCAAGAATGTGTGGGCTAACCGGTTGGCCCTTGAGGAGTTTCGCCTCAAAGAAGCGACATGTATGCTCATAAGTAACGATTCTCGGTGCTTTTGAGAATTCGTTAGTGAACGTGGTGAAAATCTTATTTGCACCTTGGGCAATGAAGCGTCTTTGCAAATTGGTTTCCATTGCAAAGATGAGTACGTTCTTTATCGCACCCGCTTCCATAACGAAGTCACTATAAGCAAGTGACTCGTTAGCTCTCGCATTGGGGCCTGTGTTTGGCGGTATTGGCTCAGTCAAGTACTGGAGCTTCCCGTCAGCAATGGCAGCATTACGTAATGCCGCCTCCCAGTCCGCAAAGTTGGACCCGTCATTCTTCAGTCGTGTGGACTGATTCATGTGGTCCATGAAAGTTTTAAGCCAGGACTCGCGTGCGAGTGTGGCACTTGGCATAGGGACATCATTATGGCCAGCCATTTGTTATAAGCAGTATTATCAATATAAAACGAATTCTACACTGCGAAAAAAAAAGAAAAATATAATAAGCATACTCATCGATATGAATTAAGTCTAGTGCAAAACTTGTTTAATGCGAAGACTCAAGCATTTATACAATTGACCTCCCTCAAGAATTATATAAATGATCCCAAGACTCAATTATCTATCTCTTGTCTAATTCTACCTTTAGAATTCTTGGTCGATAAAATTTTATCTTTAGTCCATCATAATCACAAGAAACTCTTCGGATTATAATGTTGAGGTAAAATAAGTCAACACATACTACTTACCCAACGTAGAACGGGTCATATGGAGAGTAAGGTCCTATATGCCTACCGACGAAGAAGGGATTCATAGAAGTTTGGCCTATAAAGACTAGTCTCAATTTTAGGTTTTAGAGGAAGATCCCATCAACTTTATTTTAATTCATTTTAAGTGAACGAATATCTAGCATGCGAGAATGAATAAACTAAGATGATGGCTTAAAAATCGTGTGACATCTTTATGTCCATGATAACTAACATCCAAACTATATGAGTCAATTTTCATGCATTTTAGTAGGTGGTTTGGTTTAGGCGGAATATGATGCACTAACTATCATGTGAAGAAATGCAACAAGAACGAAAAATACGTAAAATTACAAAGTCCTAGTGTGGCCTATCTACCAAAATGAACAAAATACAACTTTGGAATTCATCCAAAGTTGGACCTGAAAAGCTTGTCTTGATGTTCCATCTTGGTCCATGTAGCGGGAGTGAGCAATCCGATCTCCATCTTTAGTCTTCTCAAATTACATTTAATAAATTACAAAATATAAACCTATTTACATTCTAATTTAAAAACGTAATTTCAAAGAAAACAAAAGGAGATTCGAGATCTCAAAATTACATCAAGATCATGTTTCCATCATTACGAAAACATAATCAACTAAGGCCACACTAGGTAATAGAAATTACAACCAATTGCAAAAATACTTAAATAAACCATTCAACAAATCATTCAACAAAATAAAATGCATCAACAATTAATTAGTCATTCAAGACATGATTCCATAATTATGTAGAGTAATTTATCCAAAACACCTATTTTAAAATGATCAAAATTATGTGACAATTCCTAAATTACTCACAATAATTCCAATCAAACATAATCCAATTTTAATTCATATTATCGTATAATATGAATTAATCCAATATTATTTTAAACCATTTTAAAATAATTGGGTATCCATTAATTGTGAAATTTTTCACAACAACAATCATACATTATCAATATAATGCATAAAAAAAAATAATCGGCCAAATAAAAAAAAAACAAAAAACCGAATCACATTTTTTTTTTTAAAACAGCCACGTTTCTTTTTTTATAAAATAATACATACAAATTAAACATTTTAATTTGATGTTGCTAATATTACAAGATCGGTACAATTATCAACATTTAATCATTATTAAACATTGATACAAACTAGATGATTCAATTTGACATTTTAAAATGAATATCTAAATCATGATTAACTCGATTATCTTAATATTCGACTAATCATAATTGATTTGAATATCATTAAAATTAATGAATCATGATGCAAAACAAAAATTTAACATCATGTATGCCGAAAATATATAGCAAAAACAAATGTTCATAAACATTCAAAATAATTTCCATTTACATTTTAATTTAATCCTTATTAAATTAAAACATCTACAAATTTATCATATTGTCATCTTAACATTTTAAAAATACAATATCAATAAATCAAAATGAAAACAAGAAACAAAAAAAATACACGGCTGGTAAAACAAATTTGAGCCGAAACAAAAAAAAATTTCAGAAAATTTTTAATATAATATTTCATCATTTATGAAAAATCATATAAAATAATTTCGTAGCCAAAGCTCTGATACCACTTGTGAGAAATACCGGTATATTTCATCATGAAATTTAAGGATTATAACGAAATCAAAATATATGAAATGCGAGTCATACACAAAATGCATAATATAAAACATAGAGATTAGAATCAACCTTCGATCCTAGCAATATGGCCTAAGAACAAATATCGAGATCGATATTCTCCTAATCGTTGCACCCAAGATGCTTCGAGAAATGTCTTTTCTTGTGCTAGAATGAATACAAAAATTACTAATAATATTTTGTGAAAAGTATTGATAAAAATGTAGAGAAAAAGATGATAAAAAATCTGAATTTTTTTTTTCTCTTCTACTCTCCCTTTAACCGTCCAAGAAGTGGAGAAAAGAGAGGAGTCCTTCCCTCTTTTTTCTCTACTTGTTTTAGGTTGTTAGCCTTTTTTTTAATGTATAAAATGTGTATGTATCATTATTGTCATTTATGTTGTCACATATTAATAAGTCCATACAACATTTTGTAGTCGATTTATTAATACTGGTCTGACATCATTTATTATGACAATATCGTATAATATATACGTCAACTATAAATATCGTATATTTATAATTTGCTAATTAAATATAACAGTTTATATTTAATTACGAATTAACATTTAATTCGTTTAAGCTTACATTATTTAATCGTATTAAATAATTACATTATATACATCAATTAGATATAACAGTTTATATTCAATTACGAATTAACATTTAATTCGTCTCAGCTAATATTATTTAATCGTATTAAATAATCGTATCATCATTACATTGACTAACCTTTTAGTCATATACATCGACTAACTTTTTAGTCATATAAGGCATTAATATGATTATATTTTTCATATAATCATATCTCTCAAACACATCCTTTAGGTGCGACTTTTAGGGACCAGTTGATCACCGCCATTAAAATGACAATAACGTCAAACGTCTAGCAAGCCAACCGTTATCGATAAACGTTAATCAAATTATAAGAATACTAAGTATACCCTGTGAACCTGTAAGAGATTTATACACGTTATCACACTAAATGTGGAGGACACTAGCTCCAACAACACCCTTCTTAGACTTAGAAGAACTATTCCCAATAGCCTTTCTTTGTCCTTAGAAGGTGTGGGCTTGTTCCCTTTGTGTCCATTCTTCTTGAAATTCCCTTTGCATTTGTCATTGATGTTGAAAACATCTTCGCTAGTGCTAGCAAGGTAGCCCATTTCACGCTCGGTTTTTACAAGCATTTTGTGCAACTCATGGAGAGTCGTGGTGACGTTTTGCATATTGAATTTCACCCTAAAGTCAACAAACCCTTTGATACCGTTTAGGGAGTGGAGTACACGGCCAATCGCAAGTTGCTTGGGAATCGTTATTCCTTGCTCCTTGAGTTCCTTGACATGCTCAATCATTTTGAGCACGTGGGGTTAACATTTTTACCATCCTACATGTTAAGGTCAAAAAATTAGAGATGTGGCTTCATATTGTACGATCCTAGGAGCTCGTGAAAACATAATCACGACTTTGGAGTAGATCTCATATGTGGATTTCATCTTTATGAAATTCCTTTGAAGCTCGACATCTATATAGAAGATCAAGACATTCTTGATCGTGGCCGACTTATTTTGGGTAGGTCTCATAGACCTCCCTTACGGCGTTAGTTGACCTAGCATTAGGAGTGGGGGGAAAAGCCTCGATGAGGTAATGAAGCTTACTATCACCTTTGGTAGCTAGCCGAAGTTGCCTATTCCAATCCGCGAAATTAAAACAATTATTTAGGAGTTTTCATTAATCCATAAAAGATCTAAGCCAAGATATGGTTGTGAGTTGTGGTGCGGTAGGTGGAACGCTAAATACCAATGAGAATAAACAAGTTTAAACTACAAAATTTGAGATGAAGGAAATGTCAACATTTATCGTTTTAAATACTTGTAAACATTTTAAACAAGATTGATATTTATATAATGACCTCTACCCAATTACATAAATGATTTCAAGACCCAAATCCTATATTAACTCGGTTTTATGTGAGCCACGGACTCCACGACCTATATTGATATTACTTGGTGGGTTAACTCTTTAACCGATTCTACAATTAGAATTCTTGGTCGATGAAATACTTTATTGTCAAGGCTATGTCTCAATTTCTAAAATAGAGGTCGAGTAAATTTATTATCTATTTCCTTTAAGTGAACAAAATTGATGATCTATCGATAATTATAATTGACGCGGTCGATTAACTCGATAAAATGCATGTGTGATTTATATGGCGATTTGGCATGCATGTAACATATAAATTAAATGCAAGCAATAAAATTAATTCCTAGTATGGCATTCCTAAAATGATAGAAAATCAAATTAACTATTACAAATTCGGAAACCAACTTCATTGGTCCCTTCAACTTCAATTGCGCGCCTCCCAAGGACACCGTCTCTTTTGGAACACCTTTCCAAATGGCACCGTCTTTAGGAAACTCCGGGATTACAACTGATATAATAAAATTACAAGGCTTTTGTATTATACATTTTTAAAATAAAATAAAATAATAAAAGTGATACGAGATCACATTAAATTACAACCGAATCAATATTCCCTTACATTACGACCAATATCGATTAAAACTAAGGTCGTACTAAGATAAATTACATAATTCAAAATCACATAAATCCAAAATGACATTCATTCATTCAAAATGCAGCATAATTATATGTAAACTCATGTAATATAAATGTGGCAAATCGCCCTAATAAAACTTATATCGTATATAAATCCAGTTTTATGGAAATGCCTGATAATAACCAATTAAAATCAAAATTTGATACTTAATTCAAATTTACGTCCACGTTAATTATCCTAACTTTTTTAGGACTCAAAAATTAGTCTCTACTAATTGTTTGACAATAATTCAACTCGGTTTTGCATTATTGCTCGTTTTTTATCCTTTTTAACATAACGTTTATGTAATAATTCCAAATCAAATTACAATAATAATTCATAAATTTTGAAATTAACTTTTTTTACATTCTGAAACATTTCCAGGAAAATCATCATGTCAAAATTCAGTCAAAAAATTTTCGAATCATTTTAGAAAAAAATTTAATTGCATTTAATCGATTTTATCAAATAAAATAGCAAAAACACACGAAACTTAATCTAATTAATTTTACACTTATGCATCTAATATGTAAAATATACATGCAACATATAACAATTTTCTCTTGCCATAAAATTTGTTTTAGCTATTTATGCCAAAATATTTATGCCTTTTTAACCATTAAAAAACATAAATCATGCAAAACAAATCATATTTATATCAAATTTTACATACAGTAGGTAAACTATGCATGTGATATCATACTAAAATTTCATGGCCATCTTCAAAGTTTAACTATTTTTAGTCATAAAAAGTTTATTTTACTAATTAAATTGTATTTATTTAACCAAAAATCTTTAAACAAAGGAATAATCTTCCATAAATCATCAAAATGACCTAAATTCATTTAGGACCAGGAGGTACCATATGTTTAAAAATTTCGTAACTTATCAAATAAAACACAAATTTTCTAGTTTTATTTTGTTACTTTAACTCGTAAAAACTTTATAAAACCGATTCCATGAAACATCCATATGCTCTGATACCAATTTTTAGGTTCATATTTCTACACTTAAGACATTTCTTAAGTATGACTAATTAACATTTTAATTAGTTTCCAAGATCTAGTGCATGCAAGTTAAAGTAAATCGAAATAGAGAAGAAATAGTTTCTCATATTGAGTTTAGGTCGAGTATGGGCACAAGTGTAAGACACCTTCTTACACTTATTCTTGAGCTAGATGATATAGGATGAACTTTCTAAATCTCCAAGTATAGAAACTCTCCTCTAAGGTTCACCTAAACGTACCCTTAATCAATCAACTATATGTTTACTAGAACTTATAAGTGAGTAACCCTTAAATTATATGACACTCGAAATATTTACCTTAGCAATCTCGAGTTCAAGCCACAACAAGTTATATGAAACTTCTTAAGTTTCTATGTTAATCTATATTTCTAGTGAGATGAAGATGTAATCAAATATATGAGATCAAGAGTTAAGTAAAATAAGAGGAAAAATATCCTCTTATTCACTCACCAAAACCGGTGCAACACTAGCATGGGGGAGGGTGAGCATGCCATTACTTTTTGTCTTCACAATGCAATAGGTTGTAGTCTAGGTCTAGGTTGCAACCATATTGTATAATTCTTAATTAGAACAACCATTAAGACCTAACACCTACCCTAATCCCACCAAAACCAGTGCACCCATGCTAATATGGGTGTCCATTTTATTTTGTGATTTTGTGATTTGTCACATATGTGACATGTATTTTATCTTATAAATCTGCATTTAACTAATTTAAATGCAATCTCATGTCAAATAAACTAAACTTAACATTTTAAGTAATAATTTATGATCACATATATATAAAATGGGTCATCTCATATTTGGTTAACATAATCTACAAGCAATTGTAATTATGATCAACCAATTATGCTTATCTCAAATGTTTCATAAACATTAAGCATTCTTACTAATATAACGATTATATTATCAAATTGAATATTACTTAATCATATTTCAATAAGACATAATTCTCACTTGAAAACTTGTTCTATTTAAGTGATTAATTAATCTGTATCGATATACAATTAATTAACTTTCATGATTAGGGAATCGTCCTTTCGGTGTGACCTCAAGGGATCGACTTATCACCACCGTCATACGACAGTTATGTCAAAATCTAGTAAGTCAATCATTAACGATTTATGTGGACCAATTGACTATAATGTTAATCATCCCTTTGTGTTCATGTTAATGAGATTTAATTAAGTGATCGCACTAATGTTGAGAACACTTATTCCAACACCACCATTAATATTTTACTTTAATCAATTGGTCTGCTAATTTTTCATATATACTTTTTTATTGTTAGTATTGTTTCTTTTATTAAATTCGTTATTACTACTGTTACTTTCACTACTCTCGTCGTAATTATTGTTATTTTCACTACTCTCGTCGTAATTATTGTTACTTTCACTAATCACGCCGTAATTATTGATAATTTCACTAATGCCGCATTAATATTAATAATCTCACTACTCCCGTCAAAATTATTTTTACTTTCACTACTCCCGCCGTAATGATTGATACTTTCACTACTGCTGTAATGATAGATACTTTCACAAATGCCGCATTAACATTAATAATTTCACTACTCCCGTTGTTATTCTATTACTTACACTACTCTCGGTTCTAATATTGTTACTTTCACCATTAAAATTAGTGATTACTATAATTTGATTAGCTGATGAGTAAACATGCAAGTTTAAGAGGCTCATATATTTATATAAATATATTAAATATATGAATTAAATCAATTTAAAAGAATTATGCAATATTATATCTTTTAGAAACATTGGTTGATTCATTTTCCTTTTAATAGTTTCCAAAATATTTTGTGTAAGTTAAATAACTATATAGTATAGAAATTAATTTAGTTTAATGTATAATATATGCTACTAATTAATACCATAAACATGATTATTTTAAGGAAATCACCATATTATGTTATTATCTAAATTTTTACTTGCACCAAAATTATATAATGTTTACATTGAAATTCCTTGTTCAAGTTTATCACACGGCGTTATCGATTAAAAAATATATAATATAATTAATTTGTATAAATTTATTTAATTACTACCTTGGTTTCAGGATTTAATATATTATATAAATAGATAGGATAGATAGATAGTATTGATTAATTGATTGAAGTAGTCTTATACTCCCTCCAATCCAATCCAAACTTTCCATCATCCTTCTATTAAAACACAAACATTTTGGGCCATTTGGTGAAGCCACCTCATCATGTACATGGGCTCACCAACTTTCTAACTTCATTTAATTAAAATATACCTTCTAAAATATGAGTAATATTTTATATTTTTTGAAGTAAAAATATGAGTAATATTTATAAAATATTTTATGTCTTAAATTTTTTATTTCCATCTTTACAAATAATTTCAGTGAAAATTTAGTACACATTTTTTGTAGAGATTATTGATTTTGTACCAAATATAAATTAAAAATTCACTTCGTATATTTTTTTCCCCACTTTTACACAAATTATTAAGAAAATACTCATGTAACTAAAAATACTCTCCTTATATTGAAAGATGATATAATCCTAAATTGGTGTTGATTAATCATGTTAGTTTTATTGGAAAATAATACTAACAATAATATAAATATACTTATAAATTAAATTATATACTCCCTTCAATTTATCCACCTATTTTCTTCCCATTTCATTTTTGAGGGTCAAAGTTACCAAAATTTTACCGTAAATATATTGAATAATAATAATTATTGATACAAAAAACTTAAATATTTACATTTATTATAAAATCATTTTTCACAAAATATATTTTTCCGCGACAAAAAATAACATTTACAGGCTGAAAATGTTTGGTCAACGTTTCTTCTTCGAGACTGTGAAAAAAGAAATGGGAAGAAAAGAAATGAATGGAGGGAGTAATATATTTATAATTACACCAGTTTAAAAAATTATAAATAAAAAAAATCAACCAAATAAATTACAGTTTAATGAAGTGAATACTAATTGGTATAAAACTATCAATTTATTACATATTCACTTTATTAAAATGAAATTTAATTTAACACATTCGTTGGGATTACATGGGTTATTGCTATCTAACTTATTCAAACGGGTTAGTTTATAATATTGGTCATGTCGGAAATAAGTCGAGTGACTCGCGTCAGAACATGCTAAGAAAATAGGTCAAAATTGGTGTATGCTAATTGTTTTACAATTAAAATGTAATTTAATTTAACATCAAGGTTTTTGTATAATTTTTCAAATCATAATGTTATTTAGAATGTTTGAATTAAATTTTTTATACTTATTTCATGTTCGATTCGATACAGGGATGTTCATATGTTGGGCTTAATATTTTATATGAAGAATTTTATGTTTGCGTATGTGAATTTCAAAAGTTAACATTATTATTCATTTTATTAAATATTTGATAAAAACAATGTTCTAGAAACAAACCCGTGCAATTTGTACGGGGTAAAACTAGTTCACTTTTAAAAGTCAAACTTGTTATATATTGACCTCGATTATATTAAGTCAAATCTTCGAAATTTATATATAAAATTGATGTTTTTACGCTTGTTATAAGAAGAGGTTTCGGAAAATTATAATTTCGACCCAAAACAATAATATATAAATGAACAAAAACGAGGCCAAAGCGTCGTCTCGTAGACCGTAAAAAGTCAAATGGGTAGTTTGGATTGGATTTGAGGGACTATAAGAATTTATGAGGAAAGATACTCCTTATTTAGGGTGTAGGTACTTATTTTACACACACAAGGCCACAAGTAGACCTGTACTGTGGGCCGGGCTGGGGGAGGGGGGACCCGAGCCCACAATTCGGGCTGTAACCGGGATGTGCTACCCGAGCCGGGCTGGTCATATTGAGGCCCTGAACCGGCCCGGTTATGGGGGGTGTGAGGCGGGCCGGGCCGGGCTGGACGGGTCATATCAATTTTTTTTTTTTTTTAAAATATATAAATTAAGTGATTGTAATATAAATTAAATGATTGTAATATTTAAAGACGTATTCGGTTTAGCCGTTTAATAGTTATTTTTCCCAAATATTTATTTAGTGATTAATAAAGGGGAAAAAAATAAAAAATAAAAGAAGGGCTTGATCGAAATTAATGTAACTCTTTTAAAACGATATCAAATATTTTGTTTAATTGATATCGTTTTTCAAATTACGTTAATTAGGATGCCTACGTATCTCGAAAGAATCAAAGCCCACGTAGTTCTCCAATTACCTTACTTACCTTACTTACCTTTACGATGTCGGTTGGATGGGTGGTGAATGGTGATCAATCTTCATCGTCTTCTTCGGCCGTTTCGGCAATTGATGAACCACGGGTTGTTGATAATAAATCATCCGTTGTACTATCTTCTTCTTCGTCTTTAATTCCTTGCATTCTTTTTTGTGCTTGATCCCAATCTTTTTTGCACACACACATTTTGACGGTTCTTGAATCCAAACTTGATCTTTTCTCATCAAGAACTCTTCTACCTGCACTAAAAGCCGACTCGGACGCAACGGTGGAAGCGGGTACAACTAGTACATCTCTAGCAACTTTGGATAATATGGGAAATTGTGCGGAGTGATTTCTCCACCATGTTAGAATATCGGGTTGTTGCCCAACAACATTACTATGATCAAAGTTTAAATACTCGGTAATAGTATGAGCGGTAGAGGATGATGTAGAACTAGAAGAAGAAGAAGAAGCTCGATTTTCTAAAGATTTTGTTAGCTAAACGGTGATCCAATACAGGTGTTGGTTGGCATTTTAGACTTCTTATAAGTAGGTTCACATTGACCACTAAGTTCATTTTCATATAATGCATATAATTGATGAACAATACCAATAGCATAATCAACATCAAGTTGGGTATTATATTCATAACCTAAAGCACCATAATAAAAATCTAAAACATCTTTTAAACCTTTTGCTTTAACACATGGATCAAATAGCAAACCAACACAATAAATAGTGGGAAATTTGGTAAAATAATCTAGCCATTTTGACTTCATTTTAGCAACAACCGGCTTCAAGCAAATAATGTTATCACAATTATTCAATTCATCAACAATAGAACAACATGACAAAATAACACAATGAACATTAGGATCATAAACTTGTGAAAAAACATTTGTTGCATCTGTATAAGCTCTTAGCAAATCACACACATGTTTGGCAAGTGTCCACATAGATTCATCAATTAAGACTTCATTATCTTTAGAACCCACATGTTCATTATACAAAGTAGTGATAACATTTTTATAAGCAATAACATCTTTTAGCATTTTATAAGTCGAATTCCATCTTGTAGGTGTATCTAATGACCATTTCTTAGGCCTTAAGCCCAACTTAGCATAAAAATTAATATATTCACGTCTAAAATTCATTCCATTTCTAATCCATTTAATTACTTGTCTAATTGGGTTTAATAAGGGATATAACATAGAAATACCTTCTTGGGCGGACAAGTTAACAATGTGAGCACAACATCTAATATGGATTAGTTCTCCATTTAATATCAAGTTCATATTTAGTTTAACATATTCAATGCATTTTGTGTTGGCGGAAGCATTATCAAAAGAAATAGACATGATTTTGTTGTTTAAATTAAACTCATTAATTGTGTTGTTAATACGAGTGTAAATATTGTAACCGGTGTGACGTTCTTCCATTAAATCAAAAGCAATAATACGTTTCTCTAATCTAAAATCATCACCAATCCAATGCACGGTAATACATAAATAAGGTTCACCTTGTTTAGATGTCCAACAATCACTAGTTAAACAAACACGATTTTTATATGTTGAAAAAAAAAGCAATCAATTCATTTCTAGTTTTTTCATATTGTTTTTGAGTACGGCGTTTTAATGTTTGTCTCGAAACTTTATAATAAAGCGGTTGTAAAGACAATTTAACAAATTCCTCCAACTCTTCACTATCACCATAAGTGAAAGGTTGCTCGGTCATGCAAACATATTTAGCCATGTTATCAATCATATCTTGTCGGTTATAAAAAAAACGGTTTACCTCCACCGGGAGCCGACGTTGCATAGCCACTCATTGTTGGTTGATTATTCTTTCCTCCACCGGATTTGTAATTTTTAGCATCTAGCCCATGCTTACTTTCCAAGTGGCGGGCCAAAGTTCCCGTTCCCGTTCCCTTCTTCCATTTATAAGGGATGACCGGCTTCCCTCTTGAGCACAAACTTTACAAGTACATAAAAAGTTTTTCGGACATTGGCTTGGCTCACCATCTTGAGGTACTTTGTTGTAAAACAACCAAACCCAAGAAATATCGCCTTTCCTACCACCGGTATTTTTGGTAGTCGAACCGGAAGCAACAAAGGTTTGAGATTCTTGGGTATGTGGTACTTGAGTTGGTAAACATAATAAAAAAAAACTAATTAGTAACATACTAACATAATAATAAAAACTAATTAGTAACATAATAATATAAAGTAGTACAAATTAGAATATCAATTAATAAATATTTAGAATTTTAGAATATGTATCAATTAATTTGCTTATATTTTTAATTAATAATATAATCAAATTAATTATAATTTAGTGTATGTAGAAATGAAATTATAAAATTAAAAACATTAAGAAGTAAAAGAATATCAAAGTATTTACCCTCAAACATTCTTTCCATTTCCTCTTGATCAATTTCTAGTGGAATATCAATGTTGATATTTTGAGACATTATGAGTTATGATAGAATTAGAGATATTATGAGAAATTAAAGAGAGAATTGAGACTAATTTATAATTTATAACTTGAGTAGTTGATGATAATAAATTAATAATTATAACTTGAGTATTTTTGAATAATTATAACTTATGTATTTTAGAATAATTAGAAGATTAAGAAGATAGATAAGATTGTGTGAGAAATTAGGTTAAATGAAGTGGGTATTTATAGAACAAATTGGGGGGAAAACATTTTTGATTTTTGAATTCAAATGACTAGAAAAAAAAAAAAAGCATTAAAGACCAACGGCCGACCCACATTGAACCGGGCCGGTCTGGGCGGGCCGGGCTCAACTGGTTCACGGGCCAGGGCCAGGGGGAGGGCTGGGAACCGGGCCGGGTTACTCCTTCACCAAACCGGGCCCGGCCCGGGTGGAGTAGCGGGTTGGGCGGGTTGGGGGTACGGGTTGGCGGGTCGGTTTTTTTTTTAACCGATGACGCGGGCCGGGCTGAACCGGGCCGGGCTAGCCCGCCATGTTGGTCAGCTCTAGCCACAAGAGGCTGGGATGAGGAATGTTAGGGTTCGTGAAAGTATAGCAATGCCGGAAATTAAATACACGTATACGTCCAAGTTTAAGAGTGAGGAAGAGGAGAAGTCAGAAGATGATTATAATTATGAGCCACCTTACAAAGTTGGTTTTCCCGGTCAACGTCGTCGTCGTACTTCCAGTAGCCGGTATGATTTTAGGAACTTCAAAGATCCCAGACTTGGTGCTGCTCAGCGTAAAAAGGACGCTTTTTATGCCATTCATGGTCTCAATCATGACGATCAGGGGTACGCTTTCTTTATTTTTACCATCAATTTCAATTATTACCCCCAATTCTCCCTTATTTCTTTTGTCTGTCTTCTCAAACTTACTGGTAGTAGCTGTTGTGTGTAACCATTGTTTTAAATCCAATCAAAACATACTTCTATTAGTTAAGCCTTGATCCATGTACCAACTTAGCAAACCATGGCTAAATCCCATGTACCAACTTAGCATCCCATTTCGGTATATCGTCTTGATCAGTGTTTGGATTATTATAGCCATGTACCAACTTAGCATCCCATATCGCCATATCGTCTTGATTAGTGTTTATGATATGCTCGTTTTCATACATCAGATTACCCGTTTTCTCCATCTCTTATTACAAACCTATTCCCGTTTGGCGTTAATAGTGTTGATGATATGCTCCTTTGGATACACCAGGGTACCAATTTGCTCCTTCTGTAACTAATAACGTATTTTTGTTGTCATATTTTGGTGTTGTCCGTAGAGATACGGATGAGGAAAGTGAAGATGAAACCTTACAGATTGTGCTGCAATGCTTGTAAGTTATTTTTTATTTTCTATTCTTGACTTTAGTTTGACACATGTATGTGTAAGCGTGTCTATCAGTCTATGTCTGTTGGTAAACTTAAACTAGAGGCATTACTTGGAATTAAATTTTATGCGTTCCCTTTTACACCAAGTAACGTTTGGATATACATTACCCCCAAGGCCATTAAACTCACCCCAACTAGCGGAGTAAGGGGTAGTATACCTTTGTCTTAGGAACACAAAGAGGATTTCTCCGGATGACCTAAGATGGAAATTGCGTCTAGTATTACATGGCATGACTACTACTACACCATAAAAACAAGGTCAACCAATTTGAGGAGCCAATTTGCTTTATTCCATCATAATTCATAATCTTGAGCAAAAGATTTGTAAGCCTTTGCTTGCTTTCATCGAAAAATGATGGAAACAAGGCAACGTTTGGTTTTTTAAAAAAAAAAGTTGGGAGTGAACTCATGATCACAATCAGCTTTCAATTGTATCAACGTGTGTTTGTTGAATGTACTCATCTCGTACTATATAATACTATTTCATATATCAGTGTAGTGTAGCATAAAATTGTTATATGGTATTTCATCGGTAGATGGCTTGGGCATGCGAATGCCACATGTCTTTCAAGTGTCGACGATGTGTGCATTTTTCTTTCTAGTTTCAAATGAATAACTGTTATTACTCTGTATATGATGATTCTGTTACTTTCCGTTTCTGATGGAGCCAGTGACTCCCTATTATTTGTGTATGGATGATAATTGAATAACGAAAAATGGGTCAATCGATTCGATCCTCTTCATTTTATCATGACGTAGCAGTCCTTTTATGCAATAAGCGATACAATTTTCATTATGAGTCATCCGCAAACAAACTCTTTCTGATATTAACACAAGGGAGGCTAGGTACTTCCGACCCCTCTTACCCCTCCCTTGGCGGGAGCTTTTAAGGCACTGGGTAATATTGTTGTTGTATATTATACTTTTGTTTTATTACCCTTTTTCTGCAAAGTTGGCAAACCATTCAATAGCTTGATTAGTACTAATTTTGAAGTCTATCCTTTTATGCGGTTAATTTTCTGTCTTTGTTTTTGTGGTGATCATCAGGAAGCCGAGAAAAGGAGTTGTATATAACATTGTAGATGTAACGTAAGTTATCACACTATTGCTCATTTTTTTGCTATTACAGGGACCCTTGTATATCTTGTTTATTGGGGCTTTCAGACTTTAAACGTGTTTTTTTTGGATCTTGCAAATTCTTTTTCCTTATTCTTCTCTCTTTTTTTTTTCTTTTTTTTTTCTTTTTCCGTAGGGATCCTGCCAATATCCCTGTGACTGTGTTAGGTCATGATGATGAGCTGACCTATCCGGACGCTAAAGATGATGCTGAAAGGTGCATAGCACTCACTGTTATGATTTCCTTCTTTCCTCAGTTTATTAAGATTATGCAATCTGCTGCTTCTTTGCTCTGTATTTCATTGTTTTCACTTTACGTTACGGGTACAATGTATCTGATCATGTCCATCCTTTTTTACACGATCAATTATCGTTTACATTTGGTGCCTGTCCCAGTACTCAAATAAACTTTAATCTTTCTAGGGAGCATATGGCCAAGACTAAAGAGCAACGCAAGAGAAAATCTCTCAAGAGAGCGGTAAAGAATGAGGCAAAGATGTTAAAGAATCAGGATTGTAGATGTGCAGAAAAGGCTATAAAGTTCTACAACGAGAAACATGTGTGTTTGATTTGTATTTTTATTATTCTTATTATTCTTATTAGTATTAGTACTAGATATTTCTCATTTGTATTAATTGATCTTTGTCTGTTAAATGTCTTTGGCATAGGCTACTGATTATGAGATTGTGGAAACCCTTGGAAGCTATGGTCGCCTTTATTGTGGATTTTGGTATCATTGCAACTTCAAAGCTCAGCGCAAATCTAAATCTGTTCCTGACGATGGATGTCACTCCTCGCCTAAGCTCTTCTTTGCAGAGTTATATCGCAAGCAAGCCCATAACCTTGTTGTTAAAGATTGTAAGACGTTGGACGTCCCTGGTCATCGTAAGTCGCTGATCATTTCTTGCTTTTATGTGCATACTGCACCGTGTCTACATATACTAGATGGGGACCTAAATTCATGGTTCACTTGCATATTCTCTTATTTTTGTAGTTTTGAAATCTCTCATGCTACTGCTCCAACGATAACTTGATTCATATTGGTTGTTTTTACAGGTCCGGATATTGTTAGTAAGTGTAAACTGTGTCGCGGTCCCCTATTGCATCCTGCCAACGGATTTGAAGTTGGAAAGTAGAAGATCATGGGCGCTTGGTGATGTTTATGCCAACGGATATGTAATTTATTGTGTAGACTTGTTATGTATCGTGGTCGTTTTTGCAAGATAAAAACTTGCCTTTTGGTAGCCTACTTGGTTTGGTATTCTGAATAGCCTTCATCCGTTAGTCCGTTTATTCGTCTTAATGGAAGTATTATGTTCTGTGAAAGGTTTCAAAACTGGTAACTGTGAGGCGAAATACCTAAATTTTTAACGTGACACTTTAATTTTTTCTGGAGATACTAAATCGCTAATCTTCTATTTCCGCAGCCCTCATTATTCTTCAATTCTGACCTCTGTTGCTTGTCAGTTTCGTATCCACCGTTTCTCTGTCATCCTTGACCACAACATCCACCTATAGTTTCTCATGATTTTTTACAATTTTATTCTAATTTCTTTTCCTTTTGCATCAATCTTGTTCATTAATCTCGTCATGTTCATATTGCATTGGTTGCCATTTACGTTAGTCTGAAATTACATATGACGGCTCTTGATTGCCGGATGAGGTCAAATTATCTATGACGGATCCGGAATACCTGTTGATGTGGATGAGGTAACTGGATCGAAGTATGATTCTAACACGACTGGTGAAGCTGATGGCATTCTCTACAAACTATCTTAAACCCCCAGTTCAATTCTTTTTGTCCCTTTCCAATGCGAGTTAGTTCCATGACTACACATGATTTTAATCGAGTGATCTTGCTGAAGACTTGAGGATAAATATAGAGGGCTTTAAGACAGGGACGTATGTCAGATTAGAAATTCACGCAGTTCCCTTTTCAGATGGTGGAACATTTTGATCGACACTACCTCATCAGGAATAGGTCTTGTTGAGCAGAATGTTGGATACATGCAGGTCTTTATTGATCTCTTTATCCTCTATTAACAAGATAGAACCTACCCAATAGTCAGGTCTGATATATATATCCTTGGTTCCTCACTATTCTTTTTAAAGTGGAGTAAATGCAATTTGCGAAGCAATCTTCATTATGGAAATAGCTTCTTGGTCATATTAACACAGGACTAAGGGTGGATGTATTCCCCTCCATGGCTCCCCACCCCTTTACCCCGCCGTTGACTGAAACCTTGAAAGTCGTCATGGTGACGGTCTTCACTCACTTGGTTATTTGCCTTTGGTCTATGTCATTGATCTTCTATTTTCTTTTGTTTCATCGTCCCTTGTATTCTCGCTTTGAAAGATGGGTAGTTTTTGGGTGCTTTTTTTATTATTCAACTTGTCATGTCAGCATTTCATACATTGTGCTTATATGTAGTTGTTGCTCGTGATTAGATAGGGGTGCTTGTTTGTGCATAATCAAGCAGTCACCAGCCAATCAATCCGTTGCGCCATGCTTGATTGATTGTTTGCTGATGTTTATTATGACTGATTGTGCTCTAAGCCTTCCCCGCTTTGTCATTTTTTAATGGAATTTCTCATGCATCATTTGGAAATACAAAAAACTTCTATGTTACTAAAGTTCCATCACACTGCTCGTATTAAAAAGAAAATCAAGCTAACTTGTTATCCTTGCATAATCTTCAAAAAGACAGCGTATTTATGAAGGATATGTTTACTTCAGCTCTGGAAGTAGCTAGATATGAAGGCGCATCAGTTTGAACTGCAAGTGGAATCCGTGGAAGAATAAATAAGGTAGGGTTTAAGTAATATTAGTGGATTTCTGATGTTGTGAAGCTTTCTTACATCCTTGGTAACGATATTTTTAAGTGTTCCTCGACAATTTTATTTACACTATTGCAAGGTGCATTAGGGTGAAGGGAAGATATATGTTGTTCCAGTACCTAGTGAAAAGAAAACCCGCAAGGTGCTTCATCCCTTTACACAAAGGTATGCCTTCATAAGCACCCAACAGTTCGAAATGCATTTTTTGCATCGAGGTGTTATCTCGAGTCGTCAGTTTCTGTCTTCTTAATTATGTCCCCTTTTTAAAATTGGATGAAGTAACGAGGAGGGAAGACGAGGCAAAGTTGGAAAACCAAAATCTCATTAACTTGAGAATATTCTAACAAACGACCCTTATTTGAACTACTTATATTTTGAATCGGCTGTCATTTAGTCAATGCAAATATCGACATAATTTGCTTTGCGTGTCATTTGGAACGACCAAGGATTTTACACTGCCTGCTGTCCCCTCGCTCTTTTTAAGTGGAGAGACATTGAGTCACGACCGTGGTGATGTAGCAACCCTTGCATCAATAATGATCAATTCAGAAAACTCTTGATCCTCAATTATGAGTCAGGGTAACCCTTTTATGTTAGAAAAACCCATCATAAAAATAACTGAAACATTACTCAAGCCCTTTAGAAGGCTTTTGAGTCTCACCAGATGCCAATGGTGAGGTTGGGTGACGGATGTAGGTAACTTTACCCTTTAATGTTAGAGACTATTTCCAGGTGACCCGTGATCATAATTGCGTCCTTAAATGTGTCAAAAATACTAATTCACAATGGTAAAAAGCGCAACACTTTTAATGAATCATTTTCCTTTATGTTCACATTCTGAAATCAAAGAATGGCGAGCCTTCAGTTTCATCAGAAATGGAAACTTGCACCCAAAAATGAGAAATGTGCTTTTTTCGTCTAAAATGCCTTAATTTTAATTAAAATTAAGCCTTTTCCCTTTGTTATTTTTTTTTTACTAATCTTGACGCATTTTTGGGTGTGACACCCTCAAATTTGCGGAAAGAAAAAAAATAATTTAAATACATAAAAGATACGAATACATAACGAAGGTGTCATAAATAAAAAGGGTCATTACAAAACGGAAATAATATTATACAAAAGAAATATACAAGACGGGAGACATATCTCCCGTATAAATACGAAAATAAAAAGAGTGTATAATAATATACAATCTAAGAACCGACTATAGGTCCAAGGTAAATACTTCGCTCGCTAGCTCGTCAATGTACCCCAAATATGCATTCACCACCTGTTCGACCGCATTAAATATAAACACGGAAGCCACAGTCAGTGGGGAGTAACTCCGAGTTCTCCCAGCCACGAAATGTCGAGTTTAATAAACATGAATAACATAAAAGCAATGTATATGGAAAATACAAAACTTAACATATATGATATGCTTTTCATGTTATGAAACAAATAACTAACATATAACCTAGCATATGAAAGCTATCATGTGAATCCGATAATAAACTATAACCGAGGTAGGGAAGCTGGTATGCTGGCTCAGCGGTTACCATGTAACATGGCCCTGATACACTCAAACCCTAATCAACACGTAATCATGTGAATCAGTTAACAATCGGTAATCCAAACTCTATCAACCTTAGCCGGCTTGCATCTCACCTTCTAAGTTCATAGAATCATACAAACATGAAAGACTGTACTTCTACAAACAGGCATAAGTTCTTAGACGGCGATAGTCTACTTCTGTAACTCGAGGCTATACCACAAGGTAGGAAAACATCCTAGTCCTAGACTGATCAGACCTAGCGACAACAGCTATTCCATTCCCCGTCCCATGACATAACCGTCTATGAGAAACTCTACTAGGCGACCCCCTAAGCAGAGATGGCTAGTACTTAAGCTGGCTCCGTTCCCAAAGTGGATAAGGCAGCCATGCCCCGACTTGGATATAAACCCACCAAGCCGAGACACAAAAGCTATCAAGCGATAAACTCCGTATGCTCGTTAAAGATAGTATAGCCTATCAATGTCATGGTCCAAGATACTCATTTAGAATTAGAATGGTCAAGACGCCATATACTCATAATTCTCAATGGGTACTTAGTCAACACGACATATATCATACAATTAAACAGTCACGGGAAAAACATCCTATCAGGTGACTAATTGCATATAAATCATAATCAAATATCATATCGCCTCATATCTACTAAGGCTAATTCAATAATTAAATACAACCTTACTGACGACAAATCCCCGGACCGAGTCCCGCGACGGGTCATCAGTCAAAACGGGGCTGACTAGATCTTAGTTTGACCAAACCCGTTTGATCAAACCGGCTAGAAACAGAGTCTTTACCACATAGACTTAGACA
Source organism: Heliosperma pusillum (assembly GCA_022085475.1). Lineage (NCBI taxonomy): Eukaryota > Viridiplantae > Streptophyta > Magnoliopsida > Caryophyllales > Caryophyllaceae > Heliosperma > Heliosperma pusillum. The sequence goes on from JAIUZE010070472.1 coordinate 21,630, forward strand.
TAAAAGTCAACATATTCATTACATGTTATTTTATGAACTTCTAACATGTGAATTATTATATCATACCAAAACCCGCTTGACTTAAAGGATATTAAATTAAACTACGATTTCGTCTTATAATTTCTAACATGTGAGAAATAATACTTTTATGAAAAACCTTTTTAATTAAATATTTTACTTATTAACATTTCCCACTTGCTAAATATTACAAAACACGATAAAATGACGATAACTCAAAAACCGTCACAAGTCCCAAAGTGGGACCCACGGGCTGAGTTGGGCCGGACCCCACATGGGCCTGGATGGGCCCCACGGCCTAGTTTTGGGCTGTTTTGGCAGATTTTACACTTTTTACAAAAAAACCGTTTCTTAATTATTTCCCGCATGCTTAACATAATTAAAACCCGTCAAAACAACAACATAACAATCAAACATCGACACAACCCAAAGACCAAAACCCGGACCCACCATGGACCAACCCAGACCGGGTCTGAACCGGCCTGGACCGGCTGGTTTGGTCCGGTTCACAGCCACCACCATTTCCGGCCACCACCAAAACAACAACCCCAATTCCAAATTAATTCTAACATGTTTTTAATTAACAACATCCATTTTTAAACATTCAAAACAACCATCAATCATACAAAAATCATGATTATGAAGAATCATCCAAATTCATCAAGAACAACCAACATGTTATAAATTCATAAAACACAATAATAACCACTACTTAACATGTTACTAACTAAAAATCCTTAAATCATAATAACATGAACCAAAACAAAATATGAACCAAAAATAAAAGAATCAAAAGCTAAAGGCTATGTTACTAACTAAAATCATAAAAACCATAACATGAACAAAAACTAAAGGCTATGTGACATTAATTCGTCGAGTAAATCGGAATTGTTACCTTAGCTAGCAAAACCACTTAGCACCAAAATAATAAGAAGTATATAATAAGAAACCCTTCTACTAATCTTCACTCAAAATATACGAGTCTCCAAACTCGTCTTCAAAATCTTCCCCTATAAGAAAAGACAAGAAAACATTATTAGAACTTAAAACTTGATTTTCATAATTAAAGTGTTGAAAACAATCTTTGTCGGAATTGAAAATAAACCGTACTGAAGATGGAGAGCGAAGAGGGGATTCTAGAAATATAAGTTAGGACGGATTTAATTAAGAAATGAAGGTTTTATGAAGGTTTTGCTCAAGAACGACGAAGAACAATTGAAGAACACGAAGAACAAATGAAGAACGATGAAGAAAGTGATATTTAGATCTTAATTTGATTTGTTGAAAAATGAAAAGTTGTTAGTGAGTAAAGAGGGGTGTGTGAGCCGTGTGTTTATAGAGGGATTAGGAAGTCGGGTTTTGAAATTGTTGTTACGTAATTGACTCGCGTTTAATAATTATTTTACGGTAATCGATTAAATATAATTAACGATAAAGTTAATTAAACTAAATATCAAGATATTATGATATTGTAATGAAAAATAATGAAAATATCAAGGTCTAAGAGAGTAAGGAGTGCCGTGTGATGTTGAGCTTGTCGGGTCTGATTTCGAGCGTTTTGCGTAATTTTCGTTAACTGATCGATAAAGTGAATAAATATCTAGATATTATTATTAGTTTAATCAAAACAATTAGAATATCTAATTGTGAGTGGAAAAAGATGACACGCGCGTGTGACTCATGCCAAAGTCGAGTTTCGAATTTGTTACGGGATTCACGATGACTCGAGAATAGTTAAATGATGTTCGGTTAAAACCGTAAAAGTTATTCTTTAAATTCCAAATAAATTCAAAATAATTATATTAAATTATGATAAATCATAATAAATCTTAATAAAATAAATTAAAAATATTATTTTTTTAAATAAAATTCCGGTCTTCAAACTTACAAGGCGAGTCGGGAAAAGTCAACGAAAGTCAAAGTCGACTTAAAAGTCGAGAAAAGTCAAAAATGACTTAAAAGTCAAGAAAAGTTTATGACGACTTAAAAGTCAAGAAAAGGTCAATGACGACTTTAAAAAGTCAAGGAAAGTCAAAGACGACTTAAAAGTCAAGAAAAGTCAAAGATGACTAAAAACAGTCTTTTCATGAAATCTCTCAGAAATTCCAAATACGAACGCGGAATTTCAAAATAAGACTCGGAACAAAAATTTCTATTTTAAAAACTTAAGTTCTACTGAAAAGTGTTAGTAAATATTTTTACTAGAAAAATTGGGTACTTTTCGGGTTGTTACATTGGGTGTCTCGCAATGTGAAAATAGCATTGACATATATTGAAAAACCGAGTATCAGTGTCGAAATCTTGAGCATGATTTACTAAATTGTAGTAGAATGCTAGTTACTTAGTTGCATTTCATCCGAGTATAAATGTGTGTGGTGATGATAATCGTGCAAGAGAAGAAGAGAAAACAAAAGGAGGCTGAAAAGAGGAAGGCACGTTAAGCACAAAAGGCCAAAGAAGAAGAGATTTCAAGAAAACATCAAAGAAAGGAGCGTAGAGACAATTATCGATAACAGGATAAGGCAGCCAGGAGACGCGCAGGAATACACAACCTCGACTACCCGGGGTTAGTGACCCCGATCGGGGACGTAAGTGGCCAGGCCGGCTGTTTTGTTTTTTCATTCCTTTCGTGCTAGCGGTCAGCCTCATGAAACTGGGGTTATCAGGCCCTACGAGAGACGTGACTATGGACTTTTAAGGATAAATTCCCATTTCACATACAAGGAAGAAGACCCCAAGTGGTAGGGGTTAATACATGGGGTTATGCACTTACGCGACCTTCTCTTTTAAACACTTGTACATCAATCCAACTTAAACTATCGAGCTCCAAACTCATTCCTCTTGACTCAGGGTCCTCAAATCACCTTGGCACGCACTCCTACGCCGTGATACTCAAAACTATGGGAAATTGTCATAGAAACGTCTAAATCCTACAAAACACAATGAAACAAAAGAAGCATTTATAAGCCAGTATTAGCTCATAAAATCACTCCAAAGAGTCAATCAACCATATAGAACAAAGCTAAATAAAGGGGACGAAAAGTATATAAATATAAGACACATCAATTATGTAATCACTACGCAGCTGTTTTCTACCCATTTCATTAAAATACTCACAAATATTAGAGAAATGGGAAGAAAACAATTGTGCAGAGGGAGTAGATGTTAATGGTTATGAATGAGATGGATTAAATGAAAATGGGCAGAACACCGAAAAACTAATACGCGACTTCTCCCTTTTTACAAGGAAATTTTGTATCACAACACCTGGTTTTATTTGGAAGCCATGAGAATCGGAGATAATGTAATACATTCAATAGCTTTTGTGGAATTTTGTTCCCTATAGTCCCATTTTTAATTTAATTTGATGTACTAGATGAAATGTGGGATATGGATTTGGTAGACTACTTTATTTGGGAGGAACTACAAACTATTCATGGTTTGCTAAGATCAGCGATGGAGAGCTGGTCTCGTATACATGGAGTCTCGAATTTTTTTTATCAAATTAACGTTAACCAAATAACTATTTCACGTTTTAGGGCTCATTTGAAACTATTTGTTCCAAATGGGTCGACGTCATCACATATATTTTTTAAAATGAGATACACATTTCGTTATGTAACTCGACTCTCGGAATCACATTTTTCGATTCAACATGCGATACACATTTCGCATCCAAGACTCGGTCAAACATAGAAGCCGAGTACCCCAAATTCGGTCACAACTACTACACGAAAGAGGCAGAAAGAGCTCAAACTTCATACAGGCGGTACGCTACATGCAATGACACCACCTCGCAAGTATACAACATTTGACAGCCGGGTCGATCAACGCAAAGCGTTCGCCTCCCAACAACGTCGTCATATGCCCACTAACACATGCAATTAAGCAGTAAGGATACACTCCTCGTTCTGACATTCCAGCCTTACGAACGAAGAGGTAGCCGGGGAATGAGAGTTCATAGCACATAACAATTAGTGCTCAAACCATGACATATGTAAAACCGACTCAAAGTGGGATATATGAAAAACCATCACCAAACATGCGATACAAACGAAAAGGATATCATATATTCTAAAAATGAATATTTAAAGTCATTACGTAAATTTATACTATAAACGAACCATGCGAATTATTATAAATGAAAGCATAATAAAGAATAGAAGGAAGAAAACCAGCGTGTGCCAGCCGGTCAAGGGGATCGGCTGCCTGCTACCCGGCTAGCACCAATGTATCATTTGAAAAACATCGAAACATCAACATGATCCAACCGGTCAAGTGGACCGGCTGCCGGCTACCCGGCTGGATCATATATCATACGAGAAAATGAAGGAAGAAAAGAGGTGTGTCGGTCGGCCGGCTGAGACATAATGCATACCCAATTTTTACGTAACAGACAAATGAACATCAGCCACTTCCCAGCCGGTCAGCTGACCGGCGGCCGGTCGGCCGGCTGGGACCAAAAGTGCACGAAAATCACCTCTTCATCTCAAACATCATACAACAAACATCAACTAACATCATCAATTCTCATTATCAATTATCAACTAACAACAACTATCATCAACAACACAATTCCTATGATTACTAATCTTATTCTAAATACGATTACTAACATAGAAAACACATTAAAACACGTAATGATATCGAGTAACCCTTCTCCGTTACCTTTTTGCGTCTTCAATCCTCGTCTAGGTCCTCTTCTACCAAGTAGTAGTCTTTGTCGAGGTCTTGGAAGTCACCACCTACAATTAGACAACAAAAGATGAATATAATTCACCTTTGAGAAAGACGAATAAATTGAAAAGCGAGAAAGACGGTAATTTTATTACCAATTAAGATAGAGGACGATGAGAGGGAAAGATTAAGACGAATTTTAGCGGATTTGAATAAGTAATGAAGGAGTAGCGATGATCTTAAGATTGATCAAGAATGGAGCTTAGGTTTTGGGTGGTTACTTGGTGACGAAGAAGGAGTAAGTTGAATGAGGGAGTTTAGGGTTTAAGGGGAGTATGAGGGAGTAAGTGGAAAAACATGAGAAAAAGCCCATAAACGCCTTAAGACGTAACTCACTCGAAATCTCGCGTAAAGTCCGAAAACGAACTCGGAAATTCTAAATTAGACACGGGAAATTTAATTCTAGACTAAAACTAAATTTAGCTGAAAAGTATCAGTATAATATTTTCACTATACAAAATAGGGTACATTTGCGGGTGTTACAGACCTGGTAACAATTGGACTAGACCTCCTTTGTGCATCACTCTCAATATCTCCTAAAACAAATCCTCTGACGCCACCGCCACCACCACCATTGCCACGACCCATCACTTTTCTTCGGTTGCTTTCTTCTTACGTTTTGGTCCTTTTTTTTATTTAAAATCTAAATCAAATGTTTTTTTTTCCTAAATTGTATTCTAGTCTAAACAACTTAAGTAAATTAAGTATTTCTTATTTCTTTTTATTTCTTTATTTCTCTGGTTTTACTTGATTAAACCTTTGATTAACAATTATAAAGTATATTTCTGCGTTTATCTTTCACTTCATTTAATAGATTATACAACCATACAACTGGTAGGATAGATTTGGAGTTTTATGTCAAAGGAGTTGAGCTTATATGTACATTTTACGAGCTTTACTAAAAAGAATATGAGCGCCAATTTATAAATTTTAAACTCAAAGTATTTTAATAAAACTAAAAAATAATACATATAAGCTCGATCAAATTTAGTTATGACACTTAAAAAATTAAAATGGAACTAAAAAAATTTTAAAAGCTCGAAAATATTGCATCTAAGCTCGATTAGATTGATATTGGATGTACCATACTCATATACATCTGGTTCTAGGATCTTATTTGTGAACTTTGTTGGTATCAAGAGCACCAATTCATAGATTATACATCTAGATGTACAATGTTATTATACATCCAAGGTTATTTTAGTCTTTCTCAATTACTTTTGGTAAACCTAAATCAAAAATAACGTAATCCAATCCATCCCCTTCTCTCACTAACTGCTTCCATATCTTTTTAATTGCTCTCCATCTTTTTCCATTATGCAGTTAATTAATCTTCTCTCCTGAAATTATTCTATCAACTATTATATATCTCCTTCTTCAATTAGAATCAATAAGAATTTAATAATTTTACCATCCATAGTGGACGAAGATTTGACGGCGAATGAAATATCAAATGTAACATAACCATTGGAACATGAACATCAAAGGAGAATAAAACTTCAATGGACAATGATCAATTTAACTCAGAATCAATGGTTTAGGGAAAATAATTAGAAATTACATCTCTCTGTATTCTTGAAAGTTTAAGCTCGTCTTCTTTTCATGGTAACTCATATTCTTTTCATAATAGCTCGTATTTTGTGGACTCATTACAATCAAGTTTAAGCTCGTATTCTTTTCATAGTAGCTCGTATTCTTTTCATAATAGCTTGTATTTTTCAAAGTACATTCCAATTAAGTTTAAGATCATATTCTTTTCATATTAACTCGTATTCTTTTTATAATAACTCATATTCTCAATGTGCGTACAATTTACGAGTTCTTAGACATTGAAGCTGAACAATCAGAATTGATTGAACTTGAACGCGTACGAAAGTCTTCCACATTAAGGATCAATGGAAGTTTGTCGTTTAAGAGAGTTTTAGAGGGAGATATTGCAATTATCATTCGGTTACACTGAGATTTGGAGAGCATACTGTTTTGTTTAACAAATATTGAATTAGGTTTCAGTTAGATATACTATAAATGGGCCAATTGTATAATGCTAATATACAACTGGATGTAGGATCCTATTTGTGCAGTCTACCCCTGCACCAAAATTACTGTAACGACTACATAAAATAAAAGTACCGTTGGGACAATTAGAATTTGGAGAAAATTTATTTTCATATATAAAGTCATATTATAGCCAATACAAAAACATAAAAATAGAATAAAAATATAGACATGCTAATGGGTATTTGGGTCTCTTATAGTCACACATATGTTTACTCTCTATAGTCACTTATAGACCCGTGCATGTTGTTTTGCACGGGTTTAAAACTAGTTCATTCTAAAAACACATTCATAGTGGCATGGAAGCATCTAATTCTAGATCAAATTCAAAAGGGGTGCAATTAGATAACAAAAATTGCCCTAAATGCAAAAAAAAAATCAACATAAGGTGATCTGTACCTATGACAACAAACCCTTCAAGATTATATTACAAATGTGATGAATGTGAATGCTTTAAATGGTGCAAACAGAAAAATGAAGACATTAATGATTTTAATAGAGATAAATCTTAACAAGTTCATATTGTTATACAAGAGTTGAAGAAGAAGTTGAAGAAACATATAACTATTATTTGTGACTTAAATTGAGAATGTCTAGATTTATCTAAAATGTTTCAATTTAGTTTGAAAACATTCTTAATATTGTATATTTTTCTAGTCTATATTATAATGAAGTAAGTGTACTACTTTATAACTAATTTTAAGCACTATAATTACCTTATAATTAACATTGTTATCCAAGAGTAGCAATAATTGTTCAAGGTAGTTCAAAGTTGGTCTTGCATTACAAACTGTTAGTGACCAAAAATTGTACTAACTGCCCAAAAACTTTTACTAATTGGCTGATTAAACTAACATAACCTGACCTAAATGTGTGATCTAATCATGTCCAAAATTTTTTACCCTAAAATGATTACTAATTCACCATTTAACAACCCAAAAACTTCTTACTTAGAAGTTGGAGTTGACATTACAACACAGTTCTTGTTTATAATGTCAATTGCAACTCTTACAAATAAATTATAGCCAAAGCTTTCATAATTAGTCTAACAATAAAGAATTTACTTCACATTCAAATTGGTGGTTGATTTGTTGAGGTTGATGCAGCTGATTCTTATATTTTCTTTGTTGTTGGGCCACCTTCGCACGCATGACCTTGCATTGTGGCCTAATGACTTTCAAATAGAACATCTGATGGTGGTGGATGTTCTGCCCTTCTTTCTCTTAGGTTCATCACGCTAAAACAAGTATTTTAGGGTACGACGTGCGACTACAACAAGTAGTAAGTCTTATAAAATTGTGTAATTAGCAAAAGCAAGCAACGATGGTTGTAAATTTTTTTAGTAAACATTATATGTAGAGGTGGCAATCGGGTCAATCAGGTCGGTTACGGGTCGGGTTCAGGCAGTTCGGGTCATGTCGGGCTCGGGTTTGGTCGGGTCATGTTGCTTATTCAGGTCGAGTCGGGTTCGGTTTGGGTCGCTTACGGGTCAGGTTAATCGGGTCAATAACTACAACAGGTCGGTTCAGTTTCGGATCGAATGACCAATGAGTCGGGATATGTCAGGTCAATATGCTTGATCAGGTCGAGACCGGTTTGGTTTCGGGTTACTGATGGGTCGAGTATTTTATATTGTCGTCTTAAATTTGAAAATTAATCGGGTCAATGGTCGGGTCGTTATGTTAAAAGATCACTTTTGAACTTATGAATTATAATATTGGATTTGAGGAACTCGATACAAAAGATAATTGTAAAATATAAGAGTACAACACTATAAAAGTTAATGATTCTATAATTCCATTGAACACTTATGTTGCTCGACCTCGGTTATAAGTATATGACATGAGTGCCTATCCAGTGTCGGATTCCCCTATATTATGGACAAAAAATAATGTTTTTGGTCTAAATTAATCAGTTGTTTATGTAGTTCATAGTTTTGAATATTTGACTAATGAAGTATGGCAAAGAACTAAATGAATTACCTATGAAATAGATATTATTTATTATCTTGACGGTGATCCTACGTATTTAATTTTGAATAGGCTCTATTAGAATGGTGTATTTGAGGTTTGGATTTTAAGATCATAATTAATAACCGTGGTCGGATTGTATGGACTATGGTCATAACTCATAACTCTTTCTTCCCTTTATTGTTTTCATTGGAGCCAAAACTAAACACTCTTTTTCTCACAAAGCGTTAATTTAAAATTTTCTACATATATCACTTGCAATATAATTATTAGTAAGTTTAACTAGAAATAAATTTACAACCGTCTATTTATTTTAAGATTACATTTTGTTTTGAAAAATAATATGAGCGATAATTTTTTATATCAAATTTATTAACAAAAAAACAAACTATAAGAGAATTTAGATTCTTAAAAAAGATTATTTGGCTAAGAGTCGGGTCGAGTTTAATCGGGTTAAAACGGGTTACATGTCGGTTCAGTTCGGTTTGGGTTAGGTCAGGTTTGTGGGTAAATCGGGTTTCGGATCGGGTCGGGTCGAGTCACAAGTCGGTTCGGGTCATATCATTTTAGGTTCTATCGGTTTATCGGTTAACCTTCGGGTCGGTTCAGGTCGGTTTCAGTTCAGCAAATTTACGGGTTCTATCAGGTCGGTTATCGGATAAGTCAGGTCGGTTCTTCGGGTCGGGTCACCTTTTGCCAGCTCTAATTATATGCAGTGAATATGATAGTAATGACTAATTTGAGTTATGGTTAGTCAAAGTTTTTTTAAACGAATAAACTTTAACTGACTATAATTCCCAGATACGAGTTCAGACATCAGCTATTTGTTTTGAAACTGAATATTTTGTAGAGACGATCAATTTGTAAAAAAACTTTTAACGTTTTCTGAACCCGTAGCCGAGAGTTCTTGACGAGCGGGGTACACTTTAGAAAACGTAAAAGTCGAGGGATACAAATGAGAAAATCCTATTAATTATGTAGATGTGCTGTGTCAAAATCATACTTGTATTGTCTACATCCATTGTTCATAATCATACTTGATTCTCTACCATTTGAGTTTTTGAAATCGTTCTTGGTTCTCTACCATTTACATAAATAGTTTCAAACGAACACTATTTGTCTATTTCATTACTTAGTTTCGTAAATTAACATTACTTTGAAAATACAATAAGTCTGCTCTCTGACAAGCTGAAGACGGAGTACTAATGTGACCCAGTCAAGACGAAAGGTAACGAGACCCATTTTCTAAGCCATGACTTATGTTTATATAAATAATCTATAAGCATTAGGATGGCTTCTTAATTTCTTGTATATACAGATTTCAGTCGCAACTATCATCATCCTTGTAAGCAAATCTACCCTTTCAATGGATATAGGTTTCAAAACCCTTGAAAAATCTTCAACACTTACCCTTCATATGGAATTAATATTATCATGTATACTACCCAAATTACCCGCTAAATCCCTGCTTCGCTTCAAATGCGTTTCCAAATCATTTTTATCCGAGATTTCGTCCCACAAATTCATTGCAGAATTTTCGGAGGCCAATCGCCTCTTAATTCTCCCAGGCGAGTGGAAAACCTTTCGTATATACGAACTGGACTCTCGACACGCTCCTCCTACGGTTTGCCCTTACCCTATACCGTCAAAATGGTATGCGCCCCACATATCGCTTGTGGCTTGTTGCGAGTCTTACCTCTTGATTGAGATCGGTTTGACCCAACCTTACTGTGTAACCTTGCTTAACCCAACTACCCGTATTTACCATATTATCCCTCGAGTTCACGTTCCAGCTTGCTCTGACTACGTACTATATATGATGTGTCATTGTTCAGATGAATTCAATAATGACGATTCCAAAATTGTCAGGTTTGTCCAATACAATTATCCAGATATTGATTATACTTTAAGAGAAGTCATCGTTTATAGTTTGAGAACTAATTTGTGGAAACCTATCGAGTCTGACAAGGCCACAACTGACTGGATTGGCAATCCCGTCCTTCTAGAAAACGATTTACTTGTCATGATTTGTTATCGTAGAGGTCACATAATGACAAGACTTGCTTGTTTTGATATCAAATCTGAACGATGGTCTAATGATGTGCCTTTGTCTGATATTCTTTTAGGTGAAATCGGTCCTAACCCAACTCGAGATGATGTCTATCACCTTGGTGTGCTGGATGGCCGATTACTATTTTCATGTTACGATGCCAGCAAACCGACTTATAGCGCATGGGTTATGAATAGTTATTGTGTTAAAGAGTCGTGGATTAAGTTGATGAGCCTTCCTATGCAAGGGCCTCGAGGCATTTACCACCCTATTGCTTACCGCAAAGGATCATCACATGAATTACTGTGTATACCAAATTGTAGTGGCAAATATTTATGGTACAATCTTATAGATAAACAATTCACTGAGATGGGATTCGACGATGATGGCCTTAATCAATATTATTCATCCTTTGCTTATATATGCAAGAGAAGCCTCTTAAACTTTCCTAGAGGTCAACCGATTCGTTCCATCATCCAAAGAGGAAGAGGAGGAGGAAGAGGAAGAGGAAGACGAGGAGGAGAATCGTCAATTCGAACTTGTTGAAATTTATTGAGTTCTGAACTTTACCAACTGTTATTGACAATCTGTTCGCAACATTTTTTTGTTTTTGTTTTCTTGTTTTGTTTTTTATTAATCTCATTTGACATGGCAGTAGTACACATTGTGTTGGTTGGTTTGGTGACGGTGTCTTATCTCATGTATACCACCCTTCTCATTGCCTCCGCCTCTTTATGAAAATCGACAAAAAAAGCATTGAAATACAATGACAACATTACACCGTACCTAGATCCCAATGTCTCTGAGCTACTGCTTAAAAGCATCGAATGTACACAACCTTACCCACACTATCCATCGATTAATTCAACGAGTTATTAATTCTTATAAAACCAGTTCATGTTATATAACGCGAAACCAATCAATTTGCTAAAACGAAGTATCTGCTAAGCTAAGATGCTACTTTCTCTATATTTTCTACAGACGAAACATCGACTGTGACTACTACAATGCAGTAGAAATTTTGGGCACAAATTGGGGGATTGTGAAAGATCAGAGAAACATTGTTTTACAAGTCAAATCATTTGAAGTGGTAGCAACAGAAGTTATTTTACATGAAATGTTTTGCATCAGGTCTAATTTACAAGTCAAATCACAAATGTTTTTTAACTTTTTATTTTTGTTAGCCTTTATTCAATCAAAGGTAAACAAATGAACGTACAAACTAATATCAAAGAAATGAATATACACGGTTGAAGTAGTCATCTTGCAGAGCTTTAATTTGGTGCAGTTTCGCTAGAATGCTTATATATACCGACATAAACCTGATAAACAAAAATCAGGCCCTAATAGTAAATCCTTAGTTCTGAGAGCGAGAGTGATCGAACTCTGTAACTTTGATTACAAGATGATACCACCATATTATTGTCTCAGAACCAAAGATGTCTAAGTCTCGTGATTAAGACGGAGCTATGTGAACAAATAGGTCCCACGTTTGAATCCGCCCTATTGTAATGCGGCTAAGTGCACACTGCGTAAGACAAAAAAACACATTATTGCCTCCGAGACTACAACTTTGCTTCAAGATTATGAGCTGGTATCCGAACTGGACAGAATCATGGATTGAATATTGTTAAATCATGCAAACAGACAGGAGTACATTATAAGTTAGATTAATTTCTTCTCCAAAACAAAGGATATAATCCGTCGAAAGAATTCTTCCCTCTTTGTGTTCTTTATGGGTAATTTGGTGTGAAAGAAACAAGGCGACCTTTGGCGAAAGGACCTCTACACTTACATGGAATCTATCAAGATCTATGGACATACCTTGGGCTATACTATTAAGGCGGAAAAAAGAAAGCTAACCAAATCCTTGAATACACGGATCAAGGACGTCTTCGTCTTCTTCAAGCAGGGGTCAATTCCAGTCTTAACGGATAAAATGTGTCATGCTGTATGTTGAGCATGTTCGTCTATGCAGCGTGGCGGACAATAAATTAACGGGACTTGGTTGGTGCCTCTTAAATGAAGAGGGTAGCTGGACGAAGATGATGAAAGGCAGACTTGTTACCCAATCCCCGAAACATGCGGAAGCACTTGCCATTCTTGAAGCGTTAACTGGGCATGGAAAAGGAAATACTCATATATTGTTTACTCCACTCTGACTGTTTACAGGTGCTATTCCATTTACAGGTGCTAGGCCTGACAAACAGGTCAATCGGGATTGGTTAATTCGGGTCGAACGAGAACGTCATCGTTTTTCGGACCCATCTTCGTGTCGCAGCCCAGGACTTAACCTCGGGCTCTGATACCATGTTAGATTCGTTATAGGGCATGGTCCGTGCCCGTCGAGGAGGAGAAATTCTCCACTTTACAAGTCCAAGGAGGTTCCATCTCAAAATAAATTGGCAATGGTAGGAGTAGCCCCTTGACTTATAAACTAGATTACGTTTCTCTCTTTCTCCAATGTGGGATACCTTACATGTGATTTTTCTCATAAGGTTTTGGTTGAGATGCTTCATCTATCATGACATCAGAGCCAGTGTGACCAAAGGTCACGGGTTCAAAATTTCGCAGCCCCTAATATCTCACAAACTCACAAAGTGGAATTAAAACTCAACACATGGTATATGGGCCTGTGCAGCAGCACTAACCACTATTCAAGCTCGATAGGCATTCGAGTGGGGGCATAATAGAATATAATTTAACTATAATATATGGGCCTCAAACGTCACCTTAAGGTTTTGGTTGAGATGATTCATCTATCAACTCACCTCTAAACTCCTCGATTATGATGTTTAACAATTAATTTTAGGAATTAATTAGTTGTTTTTTTAGTCCAGATTTTCTATCCCATCTTGTGTCCCACTAATTCTCCATTTGACATTTAGGCATTAAACATTAAAAATAATTTTGTAAATATTATAAGAGGGTTATGTGTTAGAAGATAAATAAAGTGGGACATAAAATGTGACACGAATGAAAATGGGACAGAGGAATGAGACTCGTTTTTTGTGTAACTCGACGACGTATAACACGACTAGAGAGAAAGGGTTGGGCTTAAATGTATAACAAAATATGATAATATTTTACATTTAAGGTCAAACTTAACAAAAACTTAACGTATATTAAAGTACATCAGACGGTACACATGCGACCATTAGAAAAACGATCACTTAGCTTTTTGATAAATAGTGATAACTTTTTGTTAAATAGTAATCACTTTTAATGCCTAAAAAATAACAGTTTTTAAGGTGATCACTATGTACCAAAAAATGGTCATTATTGAACAAACAATGATCGCATTTTGCAAAAATACACGGGATAAGACCATAACAACTATAAGTAGATACACACAAGGTTAAATTCCGTGTAAATACAATTCAACTATTTCTTTTACAGGAATTAGTAAACTGGTGAACAATTTTTAAGTAAAATAAACTAATATAAACCAAATAGTATTTTTTAATAATTTGTCATAATTGTGATTTAGATTCTAAAAACTTATAATATTTATGTTAAATAATTATGATTTATAATTTTATAAAAATTTACATTTGTGAAACAATATATAAAGAATAACTTTTTCACAAACAGTAGGTCTCCTGAGAGACGGTCTTTCAATAAATTTATTGAGAGACTAATTATAAGCTTATTGAAAAATGGTACAAAAAGTAATAGAAGGAATACATATACAATAAAATTGGCTACTAATAAAAATAGTTACAATATATGATAAAATGGCCGGGTACAATTGTTATGAAAATATGTACGAAACAAAAGAGACATTTTGAGTCACAATAAATAATAGAAAGGGTATGAAAATTAAATAAAAGAGTACGACAAAATGATCTCTTAGTAACTTAGTGAGATACCGTTTCTACAAAATATTTGCGTTTCACATAACCATGCCCAAGGAAAATTCAATTTTAATTATTTTCCATACCTTTTACATTGGGTTATGGAAACCTGAGAAAAAATTTCTTAACTAGCTATATTTAAGGAAATCCCTCGTACAAGTTTTGAAAGTTCCAATTACCTTATACCTTAACTTTTACTCCGTATTTTTTTAAAAATTTTATATATGTAGAGATTTCCGTAACTTCTACTTTCTCCTTGATTTTGCCCTAAATCCTAATCATCCTGGTGTAACTTAGAAGCAACTCTACCCTTTCCAATGGAAGCAAGTTTCAAAACCCTAAAACTTGGTTCGAGAGTTAGTCTTCCAATGGAATTAATATTCTCATGTATACTCCCCAAGTTACCCGTAAAATCCATCCTACGCTTAAAATGCGTTTCGCAGTCTTTTCTAACTGAGATTTCGTCCCCGAAATTCAATGAATTATTTTCCGAGGCCAATCATCGTCTCTTAATTCTCCCAGGCCTGTACGACTCCTTCAGTATATACGAAATTGACTCTCTACACTCTCCACCTACGCTCTGCCCTTACCCTATACCGGCACAATGGTATACACCCCAAATGTTGATGGTGGCTTGTTGCGAATCGTACCTCTTGATTGGGTGCGGATACACCAACATTGACGGTCTAATCTTACTCAACCCAACTACACGTATTTACCGTATACTCCCTAAAGTTTCCGTTCCCACTTGTTCCGACTATGCACAATATGGGATGTGTCATTGTTTAGACGATGATTTATATGTCGATTTCAAAGTTGTCAGGTTTGTCGTATACAATGATCTAAGGGAAGTCATCGTCTATAGTTTAAGAAATAATTCGTGGAAACCTATCGAGTCTGACAAGGCCACAACTGAATGGATTGGTGATAATCTCGTCCTTGTACAAAACCATTTACTTAGTCATGATATGTTATTGTAACGATCGCATGACGAGAATTGGTTGTTTTGATATAAAGGCTGAACGATGGTCTAATGATCTGCCCTTGTCTGATATTCTTTTGGGTGAAATAAGATCCTACTGAACTCAAGATGGTCACTATAACCTAGGTGTGCTTAAAGAGCGACTACGTTTATCATGTTACGATGTGACCAAGTCGACTTATAGTATATGGGTTATGAATAATTACGGTGTAAAATCGTCTTGGGTTAAATTGATGAGCATTCCTGGGGAAGGGCCTAAAGGCTTTTACCACCCCATTGCTTACGGCAAGGGATCGTTACATGAAGTATTGTGTATACCAAATTATAGTGGCAAATATTTATGGTACAATCTTAGAGATAAACAATTCACTAAGACAGGAATCGACGCTGATGGCCTTAATACTAGTCAATTCTCTTTGGCATATATTTGCAACGGAAGCCTCTTAAACTTCCCCGGAGGTCAACCGATTTGTTCATCATCCAAAGAACAAGACGTGGACGATGACCATAGTGGCGGCGGTGATGGTGGATATTGGCACTTGAGTGTGTAGTACTTTGTTATAACAAACTAGTTTTGATACCCGTGCAATTGTACGGATTAGTTTAGTTCACATAAACAAAGAGATCGATTTTTGCATATATATTGCCAACATGAGTTCACAATGGTATCAAAGAATAGGTTATTATTCTAAACCTCCTTATTAATGTCAATTTTGTATGAACACAAATTGTCAAAGAAAATTGTACAACATTAAGCCGTTGTTATTGTTTCGTCTTAATTTATTACTTTCACTAACGTAGGTAAATAAATTATGAGTGGCACACTGCTTTCACAAAAATAATAAATTCATTGCTTAGTGGGAATTATCAATATAATATGACTATAGGAGTAAGTCTTCTTTAAGACTGACGTATCCGTCTTTACAATAAAACGGGTAAGTATTATCTAACTTGTACATATGAGACATATCAGTTATATTACTTTTTCCTATGCATTCTACTTTTACCTTATAATAACGACACTCGTCTTAAGTTTAAGACGGATATTGCCATCTTAAATGAATTTTTTTAATGTAATATGAATAGTTGTTCATTGTTGATATAATAAAAATTCTCACAACATAATAAAAATTCTCACAATTCTCACAACATGATAAAAACTCTCACAACATGATTGCATCTACTGGATATGTCTAAGCTATACATTTATGTAAAGTTTATTATAACAAACTAGTTCTTGTACCCGTGAAATTCACGGACGTTTTTGTGTAGATGTATATTTGACGACAACGTATAATTTTGTTAAAGAAAAGACGGCCGTCATGGTGACGGTCTTGTTTTTTTGCTGTACTTAGAACAACCTAATAGGCAATCTTTATCATTTGATGTCTTAACTTATTTAAATAGACAAAAACAAAACTACAACACTACTTTATTTGAATTTGTTATAAAGTAATAAAAAATTTATTTTTCATTTTTTTATGTAGTTTTTTTATTGCTCACCCGTAATTGACTACTTTAATTGCTTTCCGTCCATGTTGGATACGTTTGTGTCTTGGGTAGGCGTTGACAATCCACATTTGTGGTTGATACATTCATTTCATGACGCATACACTAATTTAAAATGCAATAGTTATCTAGCTTTTAGTCAAGCAAAATTTGTGTTATTAATCTTATTATTGTTAGTCACCAATTATAATTTGTACATTCCCCCATTAATAAGGTAAAAATATGTAAATGAATCTTCCAAAATTTCTAATTGAGTAACAAATTTGCGTTTGAGCTCAACTCCTATAACAAAAAGTGACATGCTCTCGACAAATAATGCAAATCTACGAGAAGAAATTTACACAGTACTCAGTATTTATTAGATCTAAAGATTGTAGAAAGAAGATACATCAGAATTGGATGTTTATGATTTAAAAACTAAGATTAACCTCAAAACAACACATATGCCTTAATTTGTCTGAATAATAATAGAGTACTTTGAGACGTTGACGTTCAGCATAACCCGCATTTCAAGAAACAACAACTTAAAATTTCGTTCGCTAAATAAAGTTAGGAATATAATTAGTTAGGACATCTCATTTCATCATGCAAGAATTACATTTGCGCCACTTCTGTGGTTCTAAATTCCAAAAAGTGCCTATGTCGAGGCCAAAATATATGAGCTCTTGATGTATTGTTTATTCTTTTACTAGCTCCCCACTAATTATCATTTTGGGAAACTGTTCTATATTAATTTCATTGAATCCATCCGCTAATCTTTTTTATGGTGTAAGAAGTGAGATGAATACATACATCGATTGTATTACTTACGTATCATTAATAAGTCGAGCCATAAGATGAAAGTTGGATACCTACTATAAATTTTAATTTTGAGCAACACCCGTACACCAAGTTTGTTATCATAACACTTAGGTAGTTAGGTATTATCCTTGAGATACTCTTACCTTATCTATTATCTTCGTCTACATTAGAATCATGCATAACCAATGAGTGTTACCACGATAAAAAATTAGTCGATTAAGCATTATAGAATTCATTACTAAACTAAGAGCAAAATAAGAAACTAAAAATCAGAGCAATCCAACTAAAAGGCAATAAAATGATAAATCTTAGACATGAAACCACACTATTATTATAGCACTATAAAAATCACAAAATAAATTTTATTAACAGATTATCTGTATAAGAGAGGATAAGAAGATGTAAGCTTACAAATATTTCAACTCTCCACGGAGGCTATTGAAATTTATGGAGTTTATGGGAAACAACTGATTTTATGGTGGAAAGATTATGGCATTAAAGAGAGTAATTTGTGGGAGGTGAGAGGGAAACAATGCCAAAGAATAAGCTTTACTTATTACCTTAGATTTGTTACACTTTCCCTAAATTTCGGTTTAAGCATGGTAAATGGTAATAAAATAAATTAATTAGGATACATATAAAGAGAATGAAGAGTAATTGAAAGAAATAAAAGAGCGGAAATAGAAGAGTCTTAGTAAAATGAAAAGCCATGTAATTGAAGAGGTGGCGGGCCCGAGTAATATAAACTTTCAATGAGAATTAATAAGTAATTTAATAGATTAATTATATATTTATTTATTTATTTATTAGCTTAAGTAAATGTTTTTTCTTGTGAGAATAGCTTAGAAGATTGACATGTGGACTACTCAAAGTAGCCTTTCTATATCATTGTATAGATTAGCAATTGTTAATTGGCATCTTTGTAAAGTCTTTTGGAGGTTTTTTATTGGCTCCTCATTTTTAGGGGTTAATTTTTTTTTTTCTGCGTTGACCCACATTTATTCATGGGATCTAATTAATTAAAGATCTACAAGGGGCGTCATATAACAAATCTGTTTAATTACTCCTTCATATCTTTGGTGATTCCAATATAATACCTGTTAATCCATATAAAATACATCAATATAATTAACACTTTCTAAATTATTAGCCACAAATCTGAACATACAAAAAATTAAAAATCAAATAATTACAAAAATAAAAAAAACACACAAATTGAATATACGTACACAAATAACATATCCTAAAAAAATCTGCCAAGAATCCAATAATACTGTAGTATAAAAAATGGAAAACCAAAAGGAATTATTAGATTATTGTTTAAAAAAAAAATCAACCATTTATAATGAATACATCTAAATATTTAAATTCTTAAAATATTATGTTGTTTTGGAAATTTATTTTTTGAAAAAAAAAGCCTTCAGAAGTAGAAGAAAAACAAAATACCATGATTTACATAGTCCCTACAATATATTGATGTATATAACACACAAAAAATATTATTAAAAAAACGTTGATTTTGATATATACAACCCAGTGAGTTGATTTTAAGCATTAAATGACTTTTAATATGTCTTTTATTTTCAATAAAAAAAGAATCTTAATTAATGTTAGTTTATTTTTCTAAAGGCATTTAGACTTTATATGGTAAATAGTTAATCGATTTTGATATATACAACCCAGTGGATTGTTTTTAAGCATTAAATGACTTTTAATATGTCTTTTATTTCCATTAAAAAATACAATCTTAATTAATGCTAGTTTATTTTTCTAAAGGTATGTAGACTTTATATGGTAAATGCTACTAAAAGCTTATTTCACTAAGCACAAATTGTAGAATAAGATGGTTTGACACCCACGGTCCTATTCTAGAAAAATCATTCATTTATTATTCTTTATAAAAAAAAACATTATTTTATAATAGTTAACCGTCTCACACAAAACTTACGATAAAAGAAAAAATAACAAAGTAATCATGCAGTGACCACTGGATAAACAACCATATAATACTTCTTTTTACAACTTTCATAAGTCCATCTAAATCCAAACTCTATAACAACAAAGCCAAAATAAGTAGAAAAAACACAGCAATTTCGTAAAACCTTATAGGTATCAACATCCCAATAAAAAAAGGTCATCTTCTTCATCCTTAAGTAAAAGAGGTCATTCAAATATAAATCATCAACATATTCTGATTTATTTTTTGATTGTGTGAAGGAACATTTTAAAAGGATGGTTAATGTATTTTAGAGGAGGACTAATTACTTATAAAATCTAGACAATTATTGGTAACTAAAATTCTCCTTTTTATTGGAAATAAAAGACTTCTTGAAAGTCATTTAACTAATTAACTTCCCGTGACTCATAATTTAGGTTTGAGGAAATTGTGGATTAAACGTATGAATATGAAATAATTAAGATCGAGACACATGAAATTATTTAGAGATCGAAATACATATACAGTAGATAAATAGGTCAATAAATAGAGGGTCTCAACATTATCCTTGAGACATAGGTGTATATAGATTGTTCGTTCCCGCTTAGGCTTTTGGCCTTGTGTTAGCTTAGATATCCAGCCTTATAAAAATGTACGGTGAATAAGAAGTCATTAAATTAAATAAATGACCGTTGAAACACAGGATAGCTGTCAAATACAAAGTTATATTAAACACAAGAATGTCTAAAATCAAGAAATATTGCACGGGAAACATGAAATATTGGTATCTCGATAATGTGTGTAATATTATAGAAATGTGTTGTTAAGAAAAATAAGTCGAGTATATATTGAAGTACTATCTTTGGTTTTCATAATCTTATATAAGTAATGGTTAATCTGATTTTAATAAGTAATATTGAAAAATATATCGAGTAAAGGTTTAAGTTTTTGTGTGCACGTTAAATTGTATTGAGTTTTTTCATGGCCTTATCACTTAAGATTTAGTTGATGTATTATAATACTATTTTGTATTAGTAACTCTTGTGTAGTTGTGTGAGACGGCCTCACAGTATAAGACGGTACACTTTTATAAAAACAATCTTTTATTAAAAGGAATAAATGAATGAAGCTTTCTAGTAAAAGGGTCGTCTCATTGTGTAAGACAAACTATGAATTTGCATTGTTTGCAATGATAGCGTGATATTTTCACAAGAAGGTTTGGTGGAATAATATTGAGATTATACAAGAATAATGTTTTTTATGATAGAATATGTTTGGTAATTTTGATAAGTGTACCAATTTTTGGCAAGTAAGATATACGATTTCGTAAATTTATCATATGGTCAAAAAGTTCACTGTGACCTTACCTTGGAAGTTTGCCGTCGTAATTATTTACATGAGGTATACGCTAATTGGAGAATTTGTTAAAATTATTAATAATATTATTATTATACAATTAGTTTATAAGAGGATGGTTGAGCACTTCAATTCCATATAAGTTAAACCATTATTAAACTAAAAAGTATGTATGTTTCAACAAGCATGTGACACCCTCAAATTTGCGAAAGGAAAAAAAATAATTTAAATACATAATGAAGGTGTCTGAAATAAAAAGGGTCATTACAAAACGGAAATAATATTATACATAAAAATTATACAAGATGGGAGACATATCTCCCGTATAAATACGGAAATAAAAGAGTGTATAATAATATACAATCTAAGAACCGAATATAGGTCCAAGGTAAATACTTCGCTCGCTAGCTCGTCAATGTACCCCAAATATGCATCACCACCTGTTCGACCGCATTAAATATAAACACGGAAGCCACAGTCAGTGGGGAGTAACTCCGAGTTCTCCCAGCCACGAAATGTCGAGTTTAATAAAACATGAATAACATAAAAGCAATGTATATGGAAAATACAAAACCTTAACATATATGATATGCTTTTCATGTTATGAAACAGATAACTAACAAATAACCTAGCATGTGAAAGCTATCATGTGAAACCGATAATAAACTATAACTCGAGGTAGGGACGCTGTTATGCTAGCTCAGAGGTTCCTCTCAGAAACATGGCCGTGATACACTCAAACCCTAATCAACACGTAATCATGTGAATCAGTTAACAACCAGTAATCCAAACTCGATCAATCTTAGCCGGCTTGCATCTCACCTTCTAAAACTCATAGAATCATCAAACATGAAAGACCAATCCGTCTAGAAACAGGCATAAGTTCTTAGTACAGTCAATAGTCGACTTCTGTAACTCGAGTCTATACCACAAGGTAGGAAAACATTCTAGTCCTAGACTGATCAGACCTAGCGACAACAGCTAACCCATTCCCTGTCTCATTACTAAACAGTAAATGAGAAACTCTACTAGGCGACCCCCTAAGCAGAGATGGCTAGTACTTAAGCTGGCTCCATTCCCAAAGTGGATTAGGCAGCCATGCCCCCGGCTTGGTATCAAAAGGCCCAAGACCAGTTGACACACAAGTATCCAGAATTGAACATATGCTCGTTAAAGATAGTATGGCCTATCAATGTCATGGGCCAAGATACTCATTTAGAATTAGAATGGTCAAGACGCCATATACTCATAATTCTCTATGGGTACTTAGTCACCACGACACCAACCATATAATCAAACAGTCACGGGAAAAACTTCCTATCATGTGACTAATTGCATATAAATCATATTCAAATATCATATCGCCTCATATCTACTAAGGCTCATTCATTCATTCATTAAATAAAACCTTACCTGAAGACAAATCCCCGACCCGAGTCCCGCGACGGGTCATAAGTCAAAACGGGGCTGACTAGATCTTAGTTTGACCAAACCCGTTTGGTCAAACCGGCTAGAAACAGAGTCTTTACCACATAGACTTAGACATAAAAATCAACATATTCATTACATGTCATTTTAAAACTTCTAACATGTGAATTTAAATCTTATTAAAAACCCGCTTGACTTAAAGGATCTTAAATTAAACTACGATCTCGTATTATAATTTCTAACATGTGAGAAATAATAATTTAATGAAAAACCTTTTAATTAAATATTTTACTTATTAATATTTCTCGCTTGCTAATTATTACAAAACGCGATAAAATAATAATAACTCAAAAACCGTCACAAGTCTAAGTAAGGGGACCCACGGGCTGATTTGGGCCGACTTGACACGGGCCTGGACTGGGCCCCACCGCTGGTTTGGGCCTGTTTTGGGTTGTTTTATCGACTTTACTAAAACCCGTTTCCTAATATTTCCCGCATGCTTTAACATAATTAAAACCCGTCAAAACAACAACATAACAATCAAACATCGACACAACCCAAAGACCAAAACCCGGACCCACCATGGACCGACCCAGACCGGTCTGGACCGGGCCTGAACGGGCCTGAACCGGCTGGTTTGGGTCCGGTTTTCCAGCCACCATTTCGGCCACCACCACTAATCCCACTAAATTATTTCTAACATGTTTTAATTAACAACATCCATTTTTAACAACCAATTTAACCATCCATCATACAAAAATCATGATTATGACAAATCATAAAAATGTGTCAAGAACACTAAACTTGTTATAAATTCATACAACATGATAAAAACAACTACTTATCATGTTACTACCAAAAATCCATAAATAACAACAACATGAACAAAAATAAAAGGATGAACCAAAAAAACTAAAGAAACAAAGGCTATGTAACATATATTCGTCGAGTAACTCGGGAATCGTTACCTTAGCTAGCAAAACCAATTAGCACCAAAATAAGAAGTATATAATAAGAAACCCGTCTACTAATCTTCACCCAAAATATACGAGTCACCAAACTCGTCTTCAAATCTTCACCCTATAAGAAATGACAGAAAAACATTATTAGAATTTAAAACTTGATTTTCCATAATTAAAATGTTGAAAACGATTTTGACGGAATTGAAATTAAACCTTACTTGAAGATGGAGAGCGAGGAGGAGATTCTAGAAATATAAGTTAGGACGGATTTAATTAAGAAATGAAGGTTTTATGATGATTTTGCTCAAGCACGACGAAGAACGAATGAAGAACGACGAAGAACGAATGAAGAACGATGAAGAACGATTAATTAGATCTTAATTTGATTTATTGTAAAATGAAAAGTTGTTAGTGAGTAAGTGGAGAATGGGCCGTGTACATATAGAAGGATTATGGAGTCGGGTTTTGAAATTGTTGTTACGGAATTGACTCGGGTTTAATAATTATATTACGGTAATTGATTAGATATAATTATATATTAAGTTAATTAAATTAAATATCAAGATATTATGTTATTGCAATCAAAAGAAAGACAAATATCTAGCTCTAAGAGAGGAAGGAGAGCCGTGTGGAGTATGGTGATATCGGGTCTGTTTTGTAAACGGTTTGCGTAATTTTCGTTGACGGATCGATAAAGTAATAAATATCTAAGATATTATTATTAGATTAATCAAAATAATGAAAATATCCAAAAGTGAGTGGAAAAAGGTGACATGGGCGTGTGACTCATGCCAAAGTCGAGTTTCGGGTTTGTTTCGGGATTTACGATGACTCTGGAATAGTTAAATGACGTTCGGGTTAAAACCGTAAAAGTTATTCTTTAATTCCAAATAAATTCAAAATAATTATATTAAATTTTCATAAATCCCAATAAATCTTAATAAAAATAAATTAAAAATATTATTTTTTTAAATAAAATTTCGGTATTCAAAATTACAAGGCGAGTCGGAAAAAGTCAACGAAAGTCAAAGTCAACTTAAAAGTCAAGAAAAGTCAAAGATGACTTAAAAGTCAAGAAAAGTTAATGACGACTTAAAAGTCAAGAAAAGTCAATAACGACTTAAAAAGTCAAGAAAAGTCAAAGACGACTTAAAAGTCAAGAAAAGTCAAAGATGAGTTAAAACGGGATTCTCATGGAATCTCGCAGAAATTCCAAATACGAACTCGGAAATTCTAAATTCAACTCGAAACAACAAATTCTCAATTAAAACTTAAATCTGCTGAAAAGTATCCGTAAAATATTTTCCCTAGAAAAATAGGGTACTTTTCGGGTTGTTACAGTGTGTTAACATGTTATGGTTATGTTCCACTCACTTTCGTATTTGGTCTTATTTATATATTTGATTAATTTGTTATATGGTAGTATGAGATAAGATTAGGATATAGACTCTTACTTAAGAGTTACATTATAGAGTTAGTTCATTTGAGCCACTCGTTTGAGGATTCGAAGTCAGCTTGTAAAGGTTGGAAATACTGTATTGAAAGTGCTTTTCATGATCGTGACTCTTTAGGAAAATTTGAGGTTTATCTTATCCCTTATTTGATGGTTTAACTTAGGAGTTTATCATGGTTAATGATTTGAAGGATCTAAGTTATTATTGATGTTCAAGGTGCATAGTATGGCTGTATCGAATTGTAGAATTGAACTTATAGTTTGGGTAATGTCTTATCATGTCGTGGATTTACAATTTTTGAGGAACTAGATTCGCGTGATTTATAGTGAACTCGTTTGAGGTTTGAGTTGGTAAGGAAAATCTTGGAATTTGTTTATGGTGTTTGTTAAAGGTAATATTTTTTTTGTTTTTTTTGGAGTCCTATTCCCTTCACCTTGTTCGATGGAGATAGGTTGGTGATGACGGAGTTTTATGGAATGTCTCACGTTAGTTTTGAGGATCTAGTTAGTGAGTATATAAGCATTTTATGTGAAAGTCAACCATTTCGTATTCATTTTGGACTTCATTGAATATTTTATTTGAGGTATTATTTTGAGCAATTTATATTGGATTGTAGGAGTATGTTTAATCGTATGTTGGTAGTCAATGATCTTATGGATATTTTTGTGGGACTTCATAGTTAAAGTTTAGGTGATTTGCCTAGAGGAGTTACAAGGTTTTGAGTAATTAAGTTATGTAATAGAAATATAGTACTTTTCTCATATGAAGTTGTGCATTTAAGAAATGACTTTCTGTCTTTTCTATTCTCCAATTTGCTTCTCTTATTTTCTTATATGATTGTTTTGGTGTTGGGTTTTCTTTATGAGCTGTCATCAGTTATTGATGTTTTATTTTGGAATATAAGGTCAATGTTTCTTATGTTAATAATTATTAGAATTTGGTATTACATATAAGTTCATTTGAGTTGTTTGAATTGAGAATTTTCCTGAATTGCATGAGTATGGTCAGTGTAAAATCATAGATTAGAGCTAGCTTTTGGGAATGATTATTTGGAGTACTCGGAAGTGTGAGAGATAAGTTAATGTTTCTCTAAGTAAGTGATAAGTTGTGCAAGTTATATGGATTGGAGATTCGAGTAGTTAAATGAAGTGTCCCATGGGTTGGTTAGCTCGTTATTTGAAAGGCTTAGGAAATTGAGTTTTGAGGCCATTAATGTATTAGAGAAGCATAGTGATTAGACTAGTGAGCTATCAATGGAATTGCTAGATATTTATTTGAGGAATAGGAGCAAGGTGTAAGTGTTATGATTATTACGCGAATTGATGGACTTAGATGCGTTAAAATTAGAATGTGGGATAAATTTACTATTTGGAATTTTCGCGTATTAATTGACGAGGATAATGGTATAATAAAAGTTATCTTGGAGTATATAAAAGCAATTTGAGGATTTCAGTTCTATACGTGTTTGGAGAAATATTTGAGGAACTGAAAGCTTGTTACTAAAGGATTTGTCAGATGACTTTCGCTTGAGGGAATTCATGGGTAGTGATGAGCAAAGTGTTTTAAAGGTTTATTAGCGCTCTTGTGTGATGTAATGAGGAATAATATCGAATTTATGAGGACATAGGTTGTGCAATGTTTTTCATGGAAGTCTTTTTAGGTATTGATATTTTGGAAGATAATAGGCTTTCGTCAATATCAAGAAGAGGTTAAAGGAGTGTGTATATGAGAAATGTAAGATTTTAGCTTTTACAATTTCGTTTTTCTTTCTAGTATTGTTTGGGCTACCATCTTGAGTTGCTCTTTGAGTTGTTATATGCTTGCATGTTTCTTTAGGATCGTTGTCCCTTAATCGATTTCCTTGATTAAAGCCTTCATATCTCTCATTTAATTGAGCTTCTTCTCTTTGCTTCTTAACATTGATCTGTTTCAAGTCCTCGTATTGTCCTCCGATCTTATTTTCGTTTTTATATCCTTAAACTTTCTATTTTCACTAATCGGTATGCCTTACCTTTTGATTTTCGTTATAAGTATTATATTTTGGAAATTTTTTTTATAAATTGTTTTTGTAAGTGTTACTAATTGGGCAATAAAAGGTATTATATCTTGGTGATTAGTGAGTGTCTTTCATCATGGTTTTGAAAGTTAATGGTTGAGCGTTGAACTTGTTATGTAAAAGAGCATGGTGTTTATGAAGCTTCGTCTGGTACTTATGAAGAGAATTGTTGATCTCAAGGCGTGTGGTTACTTAATGGATAATTCTTTTTGTGGAAATTTAGTGTCCATGTCAATGGTGTATACATGGTGAAGGTATGTGAGTTGAAGTTATAAGGGTGTATGGTATAACACTACCAATTTAAGGATATAGTTGTGTTTATTCTGGAATTTTATGTTGGTGGATACAAGTTAGTGATAATCAGGTGAAGTTGGTATGATTATGTATTATCTTAATTGGGAGTGTAATAATATTGAAGTCTTTTAGTATGAGGTGGACAAGATTTAAACTTAAGAGAAAGTTTGTGCCTCGTTATACCTTTGTGGTACTTAAGGAAATGATTGGAAAATTATGATTTATGGAATCTCAAATTTGGAATTATAATTTGGAGTACTAATCGCAATTAGGTGTTTGATGTATTTAATGATTGTGGCATTTGAGGATAAGCTTCTAAATCATTAATTTGTGGTGTTTTGATTTGCGATATTTGTGGATGCATTGTTATGTAATGGATATTGATGGAGTCTAACCATTTGAGGCGTTAGGTTATGAAATTGTAATAAAGAAATTGAAATTTGATGAATTGAGGGAGCTTGCAGTATGCATGAGTAGTGAGATGTTCATTTGGAAGTACATTAAGTTATGCAGTTGTGGAATGTCAATGATTATGGTCGTTGTGGAATTTGTATTGAGATGTTGAAAGGTATAAAGTTAATTGTGGTTTAAAATGGAATGAGATTGAGTGCAAATTGGTTAGATTGCAGTGATATGAACCTATTGGGATTTGGCGAGTTATAGATTCTGTTATTGATGTCCAAATTAAAGAATAGGAGTTTGCCTTTGTCAGGAAACTTTGTAGGAATCAGAGTGCGCAGCGAATGCTGTAGTTGTGGGTTTTCTTTGTAGTTAGTTGTTGCCCTTTTATTTGGCTTTCTTTTATAAAATGCAAGTTTCGAGGACGAAACTTCTTTTTAGGGGGTAGGATTGTAACACCCCGTGTTTTCTAATAATTTTATTCAGAAATTTATTTATTAAAATAATTATTTTGCGAGTTTAATTATTTAATGCGTATTTAACGCTTGCGATCTCTATTTTTTTATTTTCCGTTTTTACCTAAATTGGATGGGTTAAAATGTCCGCGCACGATTTTACTATTTTAATTTAATAGCTACTTTTCTTATATGAACTCTCCAAGTGTTTTCATTATTCTAAACCTAATTTGTAATTGGATTATCCATCTTGTGAGCTAATGGGTCAAAAGCCCACTTAAATTCTTTAATAAATATAAAAGAACCCTAAGCTAGCAACTCAACTAGGTTGCTCAATATTTTCTTGCTGCTGCATTTTTTTCAGCCATGACCTATCTTCTTCCTCTCTTCTCATTCTTCTCCCTTTAACTCCATTGTTATGCAACTTTCTTCATACAAATCAAATAAAAATTATATATTTACAATCCTGGCTCTTACCTCTACAATATATTATATTCATATTAATTTTAAGGGACTCGATTGTATGGAGTTTAGACCTACCTTTAGGGTTTATATATTTAATGGGTAAATAGGAAGAATAAGGAGAAGATGTCTTTCTTTTGGGGCGTTTTGGTGGAGAATTTCTGTAGCACAATATTAGTGGCGTTTTTAAGATGAAGATTATTTTGCGGTCTTTATTGCGTAATAAAGGTAACTAGGTTTTCTTCTTTAATTATTTTTATAGAAAGTAAGCATGATTTACATGATATAATGGTGTATGTATGATTTAATTGTATTGTGTGTAATATTATATGCATTTAATTGTATTTATTATATGTTACTTTGTATAATATTATTTGTGTCATCTAGGGTTGAGCGATACAACCCTAGTGGTGTTCTTGTGGTGCCGTGTGCAACGGCCTAGGCGCACCAACGGTGGCGGCCTAGGGTTTTATGTTGGCCGTGGCCTCTCTTGAGATGGAGGCTAGGGTTTGGTGATTTATCACTTAGGGTTTTGGTTGTTTGAGAAATTAGGGTTTTGGTTTACATGTGACAACCCTCGCGAATGCGGAAATATAAAACATACAAGCATGTGAATCATATAGCGGAAATATGAAGTTTTTAAAACTTTTATACATACAAGAAGAATTATACGAGGAGTGTCAAATATTACAAACCAAAGTACGGAAAACACTACAACAAGAGACGTAGTCTCTCAAAAGGTTAACAATATCAAAGTGATTAGCAACTAGCTAAAAATAACGTCTAGAGGTGATTCATCCAGGGACAACGCCCGCTAGCTCACACCTGAACCCAAAATACCAAGCAAAAAGCCATCCAATCAAGCAACCTGTTCATTCATGAAAAACATGAACGCCACAATCAGTGGGGAGTAACTCCGGGTTCTCCCAGCCATATCACATTAAACGTACATATAAGGAAATACAAAAGTAGAAGCATGCATATATAGATATACATGTGAGATACGATAAGGATAGGTAGGCAATTCAATATATTAGAATAAGAGCATAAGAGTTACAAGTCCGAATCCATCATTTTATACAAAGACTCGGGGAAGACACTCTTAGGCAACCGAATACGCTCACTAGGGCTTGCATCTCACCGTTAGCGGTATAAGTTTGATAAGATTGAGACTCGACAAACAAACCATGCCAAGTCATTCAATGATCAATCATATAATCATTCATCCAAACATACCAATACACTGACGATGCCCAATCATGCAATGACCATGAATAATAAGTCATGAAATCACGCATTCAAGAACGACGACACAAAGACGACATCTCTCACGGTAAATGAAACGCACTAGCACCGTGTACATGGCAAGTATGATTAATAGGCATCCACTTGAGAACACCCTTCCCTGAACGCATACACGATTCAATCCATTTCGTAAAGTAACTACTTTCCTTCTGGTAGGAACGAAATAAAACGGCTTCCTAAGCTAAACCTGCCAATTCTCGGACTCACATTTTCCGATTCGACAATGCGATCACGTTCGCATTTCCAAGACTCGGTCAAGTCATAGACGCCGATACCCAATTCTCGGTAGATCATTCCCTAAAGAGGCTTAAAAGAACACAAGCCTCATAACATGCGGTACGCTACATGCAAATAACACCACCTCGCAAGTACACAACATTTGACGGCCGGGTCGATCAACGCATAGCGTTCAACTCCCAACAACGTCGTCGTATGCCCACTAACACATGCATTTAAGCAGTATGATACCTCCTCGTTCCGACATTCCAGCCTTACGAACGTGGAGGTAGCCAAGGGAATGAGAGTACAAAGCACAAGACAAAATAGTGCTCAAACCGTATCATTTGTAAAAACCGACTTAAAGTGGGACAAACCAAAAACCGTCACAAAATATGTGATACAAGCGAATGAAATATCATAAGTCCAAAACATTAATAATATAAGTCACTACGTAAAATTATACGATAAACGAATCATGTGAACTATTATAAATTACGAGTTTTAGAAAATGTAAGAATAAAACACAGCCGTGTTCCAGGCCGGTCTGGAGGCCGGCGGCCGGTACCCCGGCTCGGAGCACAAGCTAAAACCAAAAATCACCAAAAACAGGGCATGTGTTCCTGGCCGGTCTGGAGACCGGCGGCCGGGCACCCGGCCAGGACCACCCCTATACAAAAATCCAAAGTTCTTACTGATGTGTTCCCAGCCGGTGGGCAGACCGGCGGCCGGTCACCCGGCTGGGAGCACAACTCCACCCGAGAGCCTTCATTACTTGTTCAATTCATTTCAATTCTCATAATTCACTTCTAATAACTATCAACAATCAATATTCATCATCAACAATCATCAATTAACAACATTCATTATTCATAACATGATTCCTAAGCTTACTAATCGTATTCTAATACGATTTCTAGCATATAAAGCATGTAAAACACGTAAATGATACCGAGTAACCCTTCACCGTTACCTTTATGCGTCTTCACTACTCGTCAAGCTCCTCTTCAATTAGGAAATAGTCTTTGTCGGGATCATGGAGGTCACCACCTACAATAGATCATAAAAGATGAATAAAATTCATCTTGAGAAAGACGGAAAGTTTGAAAAGCGAGAAAGACGATGATTTTAATATCAATACGGATAGAGGATGATAAGAGGAGAAGAATGAGATGAACTTACGTGAATTTCAACAAGAAACGAGTGAGCTATGATGATTCTAAGATCGGAAAGATTATGGAGGCAAGGGTTTCTTTGGTTTTGCTTAAGGAAGAAGTAAGGTTGAATTTGTGTTTGTGTGAATGAGAAATAGGTTAAGGGAGTATGAGTATGTATGAGGAAAAAGTCAATAAAAGTCAATCTCGCCTTAAGACGGGATTCTCATGGAATCTCGCAGAAATTCCAAATACGAACTCGGAAATTCTAAATTCGACTCGTAAAAATAAATTTACGATTAAAACTATATTTCACTGAAAAGTATCCATAAAATATTTTCACTATAAAAATAGGGTATATTTCCGGGTGTTACATTCATGCTTTGTCTAATCCTCTTCCAGTCTTTCGTTCTAAGGAAAATGATTTAAAAAGTATAGTCTATCAATTGTGGCCTTTGATCAAAGGCTATCATACAATACAAGCATGGAATAGAAACAGATTATCATTCACATGACCCATAATCTAACAATATAAAATGCTAATCTAACATGCTTTTCCCTATAGCCTAGATTAAGAGACTAATAACTCATAGTGAAGATGAAACTACCTACTAACAAATGTATAAACACTAACAAGATAATACTATAACAAGAAGGGAATTGGATTGATGAAAGAAAATAAGAGAGTAGAAATTACCAATACTAAGGAATGGAACTTGAATATGGAAGGAAACTCTAAAGTAAAATTAAGGCAAAGCTTGGATTACTACAACAAGATGTTTATAAAAAAATTCAATTAAGAGTAAGAATATACTAAACTAATTTAAGAAGTGGAGAATAACAGAGAAGAGAAGTGGTTGTGCATGGTTGTATGTTGTGAAGATGTGATTTCCGAGGCTTGCAAACCCCTGCTTTTATAGGCTCTAAAAGACGCATCCCATAAATATTGAACTTATGGGCAATAGTATGGAGTGCATAGGGGTATGTATGGCGTCTTAACGTGTATATTAAGCCATTCCTGATTTGTGACAACCCTCGCGAATGCGGAAATAGGTCATTTTAAAAACTTTTATTTATGCAAGTTAAATAAAACGAGGAGTGTCGAAATATTACAACTAAATGCGGAAAATACAACAAAGAGACGGGGTCTCTTAAAATGTTAGCAAAGAACAAGTGTTTAGCAAAACTAGCTAAATTCGTCTAGAGATGAACTTCCAGGGACAACGCCCGCTAGCTCACACCCGAACCCCAAAATATCATATCCAAAAAGTCAAGCAAAACGCCATCCATGCACGCAACCTGTTCATTCATGAAAAAAATGAACGCCACAATCAGTGGGGAGTAACTCCGGGTTCTCCTAGCCATATCACATTAAACGTACATCAAAGGAAATACAAAAGTAAAATCATGCATATATGAATATACATGTGAGGGTTAAATAGAATTGAGGAGAGAACACCTCTTTGGAATGATCTTGTGAGGCTGTCTACTGTGGACCCTTGGATCATCTTAGGAGATTTTAATAATGTGCTCCATGCCAGTGAGAAAATTGGCTTACCTGTTAAAGATGCTGAAACAGTTCCTTTCCAAACTGCTATAAACAACTGTGACTTAAGGGATATAAAGACTTTGGGGGCCTTTTTTACATGGAATAATAAGCAACCTAGTGGTACCAGAGTATTCAGCAGAATTGATAGAGTGTTGATCAATGATGGTTGGCTTCAGTTTAGGCCTAATGCTTATGCTTTTTATGGACCTGAGGGGGAGTTTGATCATTGTCCTTGCTTGATTGAGGAGGGTGGTGTGATTCAGGGTGGTAAGAAACCTTTTAAATTTTTTAATATGTGGAGTAAGGTAAAGGAGTACAAGGAGATTGTTAGAGAAGGCTGGCAGCATCAGTGTAGTGGGACAACTATGTTTAGAGTGGTCTCTAAGTTAAAGAGTCTTAAACCTCTTCTGAAAAATCTGAATAAGGAATTATTCTCTGATATTGAGAGGAATGCTGATGTTGCTTATAGCATGTTGATGGAATGTCAAAAAGAGTTGCAGCATGATCCTTTTAATAGTAATCTCATGGATAAAGAGTACCAAGTCAGGACTAGTTATATGATGCTAGCTGAGGCTAAGATGGACTTTCTCAGACAAAGAGCTAAATGTCAATGGGCTAAGGATGGTGACACCAATTCTGCCATGTTTCATAAGGTCATCAAGTCTAGACAGATTCAGAACAAAGTTTTTAGAATTGAAGGAATGCAAGGGGATATGTTTGATAGGCCTGAAGATATTCAAAGAGCCTTTGAGGAGTACTATCAGTCTTTGCTTGGGTCTTGTGGTGTAACTTCTGATTTCTATCCAAATATTATGAGGGCAGGTCCCAGACTGGATCAGGAGGCCTGGGAGAATTTGTGCAGTATTCCTAATTCAGAGGAGATTAAGAGAATTGTTGATTCTATACCTGATGATAAGAGCCCTGGCCCGGATGGGTATACTAGTTGTTTCTACAAAACTAGTTGGGGGATCATTGGTGCAGAGATTTGTAAGGCTGTGCAGGATTTTTTCAGGACAGGTAAGTTGTTAACACAAATTAATACTACCAATGTTGTGCTTATCCCTAAAAAGGAAAATCCTAGTAGTGTTAAGGAGTTTAGACCTATTGCCTGTTGTAATACCCTGTATAAAATTATTTCCAAACTGTTGTGTGAGAGGTTGTCAAAGGTGCTTCCCAAAATTGTCAATCCTGCTCAGTCTGCTTTTATTAAAGGCAGGAGCATTATGGGGAACATTCTTATTAGCCAGGACTTGGTTAGACTTTATCATAGGGCCAATCCCTCTCCTAGATGTTTGATTAAGGTGGATCTGAGGAAGGCCTATGATTCAATTGAATGGATCTTTGTTCAGAATGTCCTTCAGAGCCTGGACTTTCCTGAGCATTTTTTGAGGATGATAATGCAGTGTGTATCCACTACTTCCTATTCTATTGTTCTTAATGGTAATTCCTTTGGGTTCTTCCAAGGTAAGAGAGGACTGAGACAGGGAGACCCCTTATCTCCTCTTCTTTTTACTCTCTGTATGGAGTACTTGAGTAGATTGTTGAATATGATAGGGGATCTTCCTGGTTTTAAGTTTCATCATTTATGTAAAGGGATTCATCTTAATCATCTTATGTTTGCTGATGATCTACTCATTTTTTGTAAGGGTGATCTTAAGTCTATTTTCATGATTGTGGAGGGGTTTGATGTGTTCTCTAAGGCCTCAGGTTTGAAGATTAACAATGAGAAATCTGACCTGCTTATAAAGGGGGTGGATAGGGAGACTGAGGAGTTCATATTAGCTCAGACTGGATTTACTAAAGGTAGTTTACCTTTCAAATATCTTGGAGTTAACATTTCACACAAGAGGCTGAGTAGAGTTGATTGTAAGGTGCTGGTTGATAGGATAAGTGCTAGGATTAAAGGGTGGAACAGGAGAAAAATTTCTTACTCAGGGAGGTTAATTCTGGTCAAAGCAGTATTGAGTACCATTCATAATTATTGGGCACAACTCTTCATTCTACCTGTGGGAGTATTAGATACACTCAAGGCCCTTTGTAGGAACTTTCTTTGGGAAGGGGAGGAGACTTACTCAAAGGCTCCTCTTGTTGCTTGGAGTGTTTTATGCAAGGGTAAGAAGGAAGGGGGACTAGGCATTTATGATAGTATTAATTGGAATATTGCTGCTGTTGGGAAGCTTGTGTGGTGGATCATGCTTAAGAAGGATCATCTTTGGATTAAATGGATAGATAAGATTTATTTGAAAGGGAGGAATTGGCTCTCTTATACTCCTAGCAGTTCAAGCTCTTGGGCTTGGAGGAAGATCTGTGGAGTTAAAGAGATTCTTAAGGATGGCCTACAATCTGAGGAGTGGCAGGAGGAGGAAGGGTATTCTATACTAAAAGGATACAAGTGGCTGGCTGGGAATGATGACACAAGAGTGGATTGGTATTGTATCACTTGGAACAGATTTAACATACCAAAGCATTGTTTCATCTATTGGTTGGCTGTCAAGGATAGATTACTTACTCTAGACAGAATGCATAGAAGAGGGTTTACAGGTAGTCTAGATTGTTTTTTGTGTGGAAGCAATACTGAAGATCATCAGCATCTGTTTCAGAGCTGCTGTTATGCTAGGAAGTGTTTTGAAGCCCTAGATGAGCTGCTGCAGGTCAGGCATATTGGAGATCATTCTCCTTCAGCCTTGATCAGATTGAGAATGGGGACGGGATTTATAAGAAAGGTTTACTGGTCTTTAATTGTGGCAGTACATTATAATATATGGCTTTGCAGGAATAAGTGCAGATTGGAGGATAATATTATGAGGCCTGAAAAGCTGGTTCAGGAAGTTCTTGTTCAAGCCAAATTAAGACTAATGCAATTAGAGTTGGGTAGTATCAAAAGGGAAGAGCTTGTATGGTGTAGGACTAGACATCTTATGTAATTTCAAAGCTCTTTGTATGGTTTATGTTGGTTTTGTATGTGTTAGTTGGTTGTGTTTGTAAAAGGATTGTGGTTTGAAAGGGCTATATGCCATATTAATCAAAGCTTACATTTGCACCAAAAAAAAAAAGAATATACATGTGAGATACGATAAGGATAAATAGGCAATACGATAAATAATGATGAGATCATGTGGAAATCAAATCCGAAACCATCATGTTATTCAAAGATTTGGGAAAGACACTCTTAGGCAACCAAATACGCTCACTAGGGCTTGCATCTCACCGTTAGCGGTATAAGTTTGATAAGATTGAGACTCGACAAACAAACCATGCCAAGTCATGCAATGATTACAATAGATCCAACATATTATCATCCACTAACGAACCAAGACATTGACGGTGCCAAGTCATGCAATGACCATGAACAATATCATGAAATCACGCATTCAAAGACGACATAAGACGACAACTCTCACGGTAAATGAAACGCACTAGCACCGTGTACATGGCAAGTATGATTAACAGGCATCCACGGGATAAGCATTTCCCTGAACTCATACACGATCAAAAATTTCGTATATGTAGACTAATTTCCTCCTGGTAGAACGACGATATAAATATCAGGTCCTAGTCTAAATCTGGCCATAATCCCGAAATCACATTTTCCGGTTCGACATGCGATAAACGTTTCGCATCCAAGACTCGGTCTTACACTAGACGTCGAGTACCCCAAATTCGGTAGATCAATTCACGAAAGAGGCGGAAAACGAGATCAAGCCTCATAACATGCGGTACGCTACATGCAAATAACACCACCTCGCAAGTACACAACATTTGACGGCCGGGTCGAACAACGCATAGCGTTCAACTCCCAACAATGTCGTCGTATGCCCACTAACACATGCAATTAAGCAGTAGGATACCTCTCCATTCCGACATTCCAGCCTTACGAACGGGAAGGTAGCCAAGGGAATGAGAGTACAAAGCACAAGACAAAATAGTGCTCAAACCATATCATTTGTAAAAACCGACTCAAAGTGGGACGTAGCAAAAACCGTCACAAAACATGTGATACAAGCGAAAGAATGATCATATATCCAAAACATGAATATTATAAGTCATTACGTAAAATTATACGATAAACGGATCATGCGAAATATTATAAATTACGAGTTTTAGAAATTAAAGGAAAAGCTCACAGCCGTATTCCAGGCCGGTCAGGAGGGAGGCGGCCGGTGAGCCGGCTCAGAACACAGGCAAAAACCCAAAAATCACCCAAAACAGAGAAATGTGTTCCAGGCCGGCATAGTGACCGGCAGCCGGTGCACCGGCCAGGAACACCTCTTCATACAAATTCCAAATTTTCAAAGATGTTACTGATGTGTTCCCTGCCGGTTGGCAGACCGGCGGCCGGTCGACCGGTAGGGAGCACCCCTTCACCCGTGAGCTTCCTTTACTTATCCAATTCATTTCAATTCTCAAATATACTTCTAATAATCATCAACAATCAATATACATCATCAACATTCATCATATAACAACATTCATTTATCATAACATGATTCCTAAGCTTCTAATCGTATTCTAAATACGATTTCTAGCATATAAAGCATGTAAAACACGTAAATGATATCGAGTAACCCTTCACCGTTACCTTTAAGCGTCTTTACTAATCGTCAAGCTCCTCCTCAATAAGGTAATAGTCTTTGTCGGGATCTTGGAGGTCACCACCTACAAATAGATCATAAAAGATGAATTTGAAATTCATCTTGAGAAAGACGGGAAATTTGAAAAGCGAGAAAGACGATGATTTTAACATCAATACGGATAGAGGAAGGTAAGGGGAGAAGAATGAGACGAACTTACGTGAATTCTAGCAAGTAACGAATGAGCTAGGATGATTCAAAGATCGAAAAAGCTATGGAGGCAAGGGTTTGAGTTTTCTTAAAGAGGAAGAAATGTTTGTGTTTGTGTTTGAGTAAGAAATAGGTTAAGGGAGTGAGTATGAGTATGTATAAGGAAAAGTCAACAACGAATCTCGCAGAAATTCCAAATACGAACTCGGAAATTCTAAATTCGACTCGAAACGTAGAATTCTTAATTAAAACTTAAACTTACTGAAAAGATTTCGTAAAATATTTCAACTAGAAAAATAGGGTACATTTCCGGGTGTTACATGATTGGGTTTAGGTGTCCTCGATCGGGGACGTAGGTCTCTGGCTCCAAAACAGCTATTTCTCTTGGTATGCTTCTTTGTATGCATCCCCAAACTTCAAGTCCGATAGGGAATGTGTTTAAACATCACTTGAGCCATATTTCCATCTCCTAATAATCCTTTATCATGTCCCTAAGGTATATGGGTTGGTGATAGGGCTTGTAGGCGGCTTTTGACAATGCATAGTGAAACTGTCATAACGTGCTCAATCTTGATCGGAATGACTTGAAACTTGTTCCTTTCAGCTTGGAACCTCCAAAAATTTATAGCATGTCATCCTAAGCTCATGTACTCGTCCTTATTAGCTTCACCTTGCTGAGTATTCATCAAAATATAAGGATTCGGCTTAGAAATGACTCAAATCCTACGAAGGACATAAAAATACGAGAATACTTCTAAAAATCAATTAGCTCTTAAAACTACTACAAATAGTGAATAATAACATGTAAATATGAGCTAATATGAGGGATAAAAGTAAATAAATATTGGACACATCAAATTTCCCCAAGCTAAACCTTTGCTTGTTCTCAAGCAAGCATGTAACAATAAACATCACAAGGACAAGGGCGACGAGCAACAATCATTCCAACTAAAAGCAAATCCCATAAAGAAGCTTAGAAATCTCAAAAACAAATCCGGAGAGAACATGGGCATAGGGAGATACAAAACTTGGATAAGATTTACATGGCCGCGCAACATAAAGGATTTCTTATGGACATTTCAACTCTTGTATGATCTTATATAAGAATGGACTATCATGGGACACTCATTCACTCAAAATATGTGATCATGGTAATTTATATGTGAATGACACTCTCCTATCTACAACTCAAGAGAATGCGCCCGCAATCTAGTATGGTAGACATTCCAAAGTCAAAAGACAATGTTAAACATGATCATATGAATAAGAAAAGAAGCCAAGAAGACAAAGAAGAAGGCTAGGGATAATAGGTAAGAAGGTGGACAAATGATTTTGGTTATGTGGAGCTAATGTCAAGCTAGCAACAACCAAATGTGTAAAGATGCTCATTCCGACCTTATACCATTCCCAAGCTACAACAATCTAAGCCAAAATTAGCATATTGGCTCATTCACATTACAAAGCACATGTACACTTCCCAAATCAATTCTTTCAAAAACATGGAAGTAAAAATCATTTTTCGTTTCTTCTTTTTCATCATTCTTTATACTTTTTTTCAGAAGCTTCTTTCTTTTCATTTTTTCACAAGCTTCTTTCTTTTATTTTTATTTCATTTCTTTTTTTTTTCAACACGCCATTCAACAAGACACGGGAATCAATAAGTCAAATCTAACAAGCTCACAATAGCATCAAATTTAAGTACATCCCAAAAACACAAGAGCACCCGAACACACATAGCATATCACTAGCTCAACAAAGGTAGGCCAAGTATTATGTAGCTAACAAGGGGTATGTTTTGGGTAATATAAGTAAGCAAGTTACTGTAAATGACTTCAAAATATAATCTTGATAGCAAAACTCATAAAAAATGGACCAAAAACCATACTTGTGCGTTTAGATGTAGCACACACCAAGAGGAGAAACTACGCACACCTAAATGGGACCGGGTATAGATGTACCGGCCACTGAAGGCTCTAACTCACAATAATATATGTAGCTTGCTAATGCCAAGATCAAGTCTAATATGTCCATATTTTGTCCATCACCCACTATGTCAAGACATCCCCAATTATGCAAAACCCTCCAAAAGTGTGAATCATTAGCATCAAAGCTACAAAAGAGGAAATTCAAAGAGAGATAACATTATGCACAAGACAAATGGGTGGATAACAACAAACAACTATTTATGAAAATTTTCAATTTTTTGGATTTTTTCAAATTTTCAAAAATAATGAACAACTATACTTACTAAATTCCTTCCTCAAGCTAGAACAACACATTGTCCTCAATATGAAAAACGAGTTTAAAGCGCAAAAAAAAAACACAAAGAAGGACAAACATCACTTGTTTGCTGAATGCCAATACAGTAAAAGGGAGATTCATGAGATTAATAAGCGCACTGGGATAAACATACCTGTGACCAATAGCCTTGAGTTGAGTCGAGCTCGGCGAGGCTCAAAGATGCAGATGGGAATTCAGCACATGGTGGTGGCGGGAGCTCTGTATAACATTTGGCATTAACGGAATAAGGCTAGGATTGATGGGGTGATTGAAAGACCATAATATATAGTGAAACGATGCATAATAGATCTTAAATATAGAATCAGAAGCAAAGCTAATTACTTTTGACAAGTAAAGATCTGAGGTGGTTAGAAGGGAGAAAGCAACTCAATTGGATGAGTAGAGGGGCTGACACTGGTAGATAAACAACAATGTGACCGGGGGAAGATGACGGGTGATGATGGGAGCTGTTTGATGAAGAGTGACAGGATCGTCGAGTGTGAGAGTGAAGCAGAAGATCAAATATGAAGATCAAAAGATAGGAGTTGGTTCTCTTTATTTTGGTTTTTCTTTTTATAATTGATTGTGTCCCACAGATAAGACAATAAGATGTAATTGGTTTTACTTTGACTTAGACATTCGTTTTCTGATGTTCTAGGTCTTGTACATTCAATGATTTATTTTTAATATACTTACCTTTATTAAAAAAAAGAACAAACATTACCAACAAGAGGATGAGGATAACACATGCGAAATTAAAGAAAGGAAAGAAGACATACGACCATGTAGAAGCCTCCCCCAAGCTGGCTTGAAAACGAGGCAAGGTCCAATCTATGCACCAAGGAATGAGTGAAATGAAATAATGTTTGAGCAACAGTCGAGTATTTAGAAAATAGAGGGTTCGTGGATAGTCAAGTCCCCGATCGGGCTTGGTAACCCAGATCGAGTTTGACATGTTCTACGCATTTTGACTTCCTCTCAATTGCTCGTGTTTTTACTTTTAGCTATGTTTCCTATCGGGTTTACCAATACTAATGGGGGTTGTAATCCGTGCTTAATATTCTTTGGCCTTCTTTCCTTAACCTTCAATTTTACATATTATCTAACGACAAACCATGATTTATACCTAACTAGAAAGCGATAAAACGTGAAATGTCGTAACTATTACATCCAAAATTTATTCAAAAGCATATATAAACAGTCTATAATAATAGAAAACAGAAATATTATCTTAAAAAGCGTAAATAAAAGTACGGTTTGCCTCCCGAGAAGCGCATTTTATAGTTGTGCTAGACTTTGTTTATCCATAGCTCACTTCATCCTCATGTTTTAAAAAGCATGTCAAAGCCCTTAGAAGTCGATCATATACCTATGCGTGAGAAATACAAAAGCATATATAAGCAATTGATAAGATAAATGAATGAAAGATAAAAGGTAAGGAATGAAATATCTTATCAATGTGAACATGAGCTACTTCATGAGGACCACCGTGCTACTCCACTCTTCAGCAAGAGATGGAGCAACAAATTTAAGACCATGAAACAAACCGTTAGTGGTCAAATTATTGTCATCAATGGTCTCAAATTGGGGGTAGGAAGAACCACGGGAGTGGGAATCACCAAAGGGGGGAGGGGTTCATCTCATTTAACTTCTATGTTTGCATCATTAAGTCACACATCAACCTCAAATAAATCAACAATATCCTTCGGAAAAGGATTTTCACTGGAGTCTAAGGACGTGGGCAAAACCTCATCATAATCACTAGAAGGGTCAACAACATCTTGCATAGCAAGTGTCTCATCTACCTTAGTGTCATCAACATGAGTCTCTAAATGGTCAATTAGGATGACACTAGAGGGAATTGCAATTACAAAATTCGGACCATCATCATCGTCATCCAATAATTCAAAATCATTAGGGGTAACAAACTCACATGGGGGGCATGAGATAGCATAAGGAAAGTTGATTGACTTACCTCTTTTAATCGCAGTTTTTTCATTTTATCTTTTGAGAAGTTGAAGTTCATCCATGACTCCATTGAGTTCCTCTCGGATTCTTGAAACAAAACAGTTGGTGAGCTTCCCAAGATTGGGAAGTCATAAAATTCAGGAAAATTCAAAGCTCCTCCCCACGCTTTTGATACAGACTTCCACTACTCAATTGCACAGCCAAATTAAACGTCTCTAAAGTCATACCGCTAAGCACGATATGACCCATGTAGATCTCATCAATTTTATGTCCAAGAGAAATTATATGATTCCAATGGCTATAGAATCGGTCGAGATAATCACATAAAAGCTCATTCTCGCATTGCGGGGGTCCAAAATCGGTAGTCATTGTGAAAATTTAAAGCAATCCCCTTGAGATATTTCTATTACCTGAAAAAGTGACACTTAAACTACAAGGAAACCGTGATAATGGTCTCAAGGAACAAGTGTTCCTCAAGACAAAAGAAAAAGAAGATAGAACTCAACAACTACTAAAGCAAACAAAACCGTTCTCCCCGGCAACAACGCCAAAATTTGATGGGGTTAGTCGCGTACCCAAATCAAAGATAATTACCCTAGTCTAGGCTAACAAAAAATGAATGTGGTTAGGGAAGTATGGGTCAATCACAGGGAGATGGGAGTTACTAAATAAGTTGTCATGGGTGAATTCTATGAAGGTCGGTTTAATGATTGAGTATTGTTTGGTAAAGTAAAGCAAATAATAAGAAGGAATAAAAATAAT
This sequence comes from Heliosperma pusillum, assembly GCA_022085475.1. Lineage (NCBI taxonomy): Eukaryota > Viridiplantae > Streptophyta > Magnoliopsida > Caryophyllales > Caryophyllaceae > Heliosperma > Heliosperma pusillum. The sequence continues at coordinate 64,426 of JAIUZE010070472.1, forward strand.
ATAAACGAGAATCTATGGGATACGTGTTTCACATGTAAACTAGAATAATAATATTGTAAACAAAGGGGTAGTGAAGTCGATAAATGTCTAGGTCAAACGATACTTCCTTGGTTGGGATGAGTACTATAGCACAGAACGGGTCCTAGCGGTCTCTCGATTCTTACTTGGTCGTCCTACTATTCATGCTTTGTCTAATCCTCTTGCAGTATTTCGGTCTAAGGAAAATAATTTAACAACTATAGTCTATCAATTGTGGCCTTTGATCAAAGACTATCATACAATACGAGCATGGAACAGAAATAAATTATCATTCACATGACCCATAATCTAACAATATCAAATGCAAATCTAACATGGTTTCCCCTACACCCTAGATTAAGATACTACTAACTCATAATGAAGATGAAACTACTACTAACAAATGCATAAAAATGAACATGATAATACTATAACAAGAAGGAAATTAGATTGATAAAAGAAACAAGAGAGTAGAAATTACCAATACTAAGGAATGGAACTTGAATAAGGAAGGGAACTCTATAGTAAACTTAAGGCAAAGCTTGGATTACTACAAAAATATTTTTATAACAAAAAAAACTAATACGAAGACTATACTAAACTAATCTATGAAGAAGAGAAGAGGATTTGTTGTTGTAGGTTATATGTTGTATGTTGTGAAGATGTGATTTCCAAGGATTGCAAACCCCTGCTTTTATAGGCTTTAGTAGACGCGTCCCATCAATGATGCACTTATGGGCAATAATGTAGAGTGAAGAGGGGTATGTGAGGCATCTCAACGCGTAGATTAAACCATCCTCAATCGGGTTTAGGTGTCGCCGATCGGGGGCTTAGGTCTTTGGCTCCAAAATTACTATTTCGCTTGGTATGCTTCTTTGTATGCATCCCCATGCTTCAAGCCCGATAGGGGATGTGTTTAAAAATCACTTGAGCCTCATTTAAATCTACCAATAAGCCTTGATCATGTCCCTAAGGGATAGTGGTTGGTGATAGGGGTTGTAGACGGGTTTTGACAATGCATAGTAAAACCATCATTACTTGCTCCATCTTGCTCGGAATGACTTGAAACTTGTTCATTTCAACTTGGAACCTCCAAAACTTCATAACATGTCATCCTAAGCTCATCTACTCGTCCTTATTAGATTCACCCTGCTCGGTATTCATCCAAATGTAAGGATTCGACGTAGAAACGACTCAAATCCTACAAAGGACATAAAAACACGAGAATATTGTAAGTTTCTTAAACCCGATATTAGACATTTCTAATATCATCTTATAAATAATTTACTCTTAAAATATATAGATCTTATGCATGCATAACAAAAAAAAAAGAAAAAACAAAGATAAGAAGAAACTTTTCCTTACATTGATCTTAGATGATATGGGCACAAGAATTGGACACCTTCCAAACCTTGTTCTTGAGCTTATATGATGAGGATGATTTTTTAAGTTTCAAATTAGAAACTCTCAAATAAGTTGCACCCAAGACAATCCTTTTAATCTATACTAAAATACTACACTAGTATTATAAGTAGTAGCCCTTTAAATATTTCTAATAACTCTCTTACTACTCTTGGTAAATTATTAGAAATTTTATGAACACATAAGGAACTTCTCAAGTTGCTTCTAGTGTAAGAATATGATTTTTTAGAGAGATAAGAATACCAAATTACTTATGAGATGAATGAATAACAATAAGGAGAAAACATCTCCTTATTTAGAAGAGCATGACCGGCCACATGCAAGGGTAGGGTGAGCATGCATAACTTTCGGTCTTAACAATGTAATAGACTAGGGCTAGGCTTAGGTAGGTAATTATTTTGTCTAATTCTTAATTAGAAAAACCATAATGACCTAAATCCTACCCTAAAACTCACCACAACCGGTTTTGTCTCCATAAAATGGAGTCTATGTTATTTTTGTAATTTGTCATTTGTCACATATGTGACATGTGACATGTAACATGTAATTTTGCTTATAAATGTGCATTTAACCAATTTAAATGTAATTTCATAACAAATAATTAGACTTAAAATTTAAGTCATGTTTTATAATTACATGTAAATAAAATGGGTCATTTCATATTTGGTTAATATAATCTACAACAATTTAGAAATTATAATTGACCAATTTTGCTTATCTCAAATGTTTCATAAACATAATGCATTCTTAGTAATATAAAAATTAAATTACTAAAATGAATCTTATTTAATCATATTACAATAAGATATAATTCTCACTTACAATATAAACTTAGTTCAATTTAAGGGATTAATTAATCTGTATCGCTATACAATTAATTAATGTACGTGATTAGGGGATTGTCCTTTAGGTGTGACCTCAAGAGATCAACTGATCACCACCGTCATACGACAGTAACGTCAAACTCAATTGAGCCAATCGTTACAGATTTATGTTAACAAGTTGACTATAATATTCATCATCCCTTTGTATTCTTATTATTGAGATATAATTATGTGATTGCACTATTGTTGAGGACATTCACTCCAACAATCTCCCACTTGTCCGAGACAAGTGTGCATCACCAATTCTCTTGTCCTATTACGATCTCCCACTCAATGCAAAGTGTCTTGCAGGTCGTACTTGCATTTGATCATATCATGTGTGGTTTCCTCGATCTGGAGAGTAACTGTATGACCGGAATTATCTACCATAGATACCTTCCGAGCGTGGTCACGCATTTTCATCTTACTACTCCTCAAGTGGCCTTGAGATTTTAAAACAACCCTGACAAGCGGTGGACAATTCCTATCGCACTATTCCCTTCGAATAGCCACAGCTTATCATGACCCAAAATATGCCCATTTGACCTCAGTTACGAAAGTCGTAAAGCATAAATCAAAGTCACTCTGAAACTGTGCCACCTTAGGCAAATAGTCTTTAGTCAAAGAATTGACTAAAAAAGAATACTATAGTAGCTCTTGCCACGACCAGGCTATAAGAATTGCTAGAACTCCATAAGCGGTCACTTCCCGACAGATTGTCTCTTACAGTCTATCTATATGACTCGACTGGTCATCCCTTATGACCTTATGACACTTGAACTTGCCATCAATCGCATCACACTCTAATCACTTGGAGACGTCACCTCATATAAGCAACTAGGGGCCAATGCTATGTTAACACAGTCCACTGTAATGAGGTTCAAAATTGTCTCTACAACCCATTTGGATATAACAAAGCACAAAACGAGTTTTTACAAACTAAAACGATAAATGTGATTATTATATATGAACAATCAACACAATGTTATTGCTTCATGTCATATAATCTAAATTTTATTTCGTCCATGACAATTCATGACGATCTTATTAAATGCAATAAGGCTTGGGTAGTGAATATATCATATATTCATTTATTCCAACCTTGTGAATTGCCTTTTTCCTTTCATCCAACGTTATTCCTAATAACATGAATTCATCTACGTACATGTCTAGATCTCAATCTAGTGTTGGGCTCTTTAACTAGAAATATGCTCCCACTCGTTATCATGATAACTGATAGGTAATTAGGTGAAAGGATCTACCATTAGCTCCTTGTAAGCCACCTTATCCTCATCATAATGTACTAGGTCTCTATTTGTAGAATTTATAATGATTGACTCTTCAATCATCCTTTTAGTTATTCGCTTCTCGTATAAAAAAAATACGCCTAGGATTTCGACAAATCCTTATAAGTTTGGAAATTTGGTAACTCTTACCACATATGCAAATTTTATCTACAAAACACAAGAATGAATCCCTATTTCTCCTTAAGAACCCTATGGATTTTCTAGTAGGCTATCCAATGACACTCATGTGGATTGATTTGTTATAGGCTTGTCATGCTCCCAGCATACAATTTATTTAGGTACGTGTATGTAATTTCATACATGATTGGTCTAATGGCAGAAACATTAGTACTCATGTCATGAACAACTCTTAGGTTCAGTAGATGACTATGACCCTTTCATAGTGATCCCACTTTTATCAACATAAATAACCTATTTAACTTGTTGAAATAGATAAAGGATCTTATCGATATAATACACTTTTATAAATGCCATGCTAAAATCTTTTATTCCACAATAGATTTTTGATTTTAGTGTACATGTTGCCCTCTTTCATCCAGCATTAAAATTCAACCACTCCTTTCAAAAAGGTAATATGAATACGTCACTCACAATGTGTGATACGTCATTCACGTGGAAAACAATTTCTTCCACTGAACTTGATGTCTTTACGTGACTTTAACTCCAACTGAACTTCATATCTATACATGACTTTAACTCCCACTGAACTTCATGTCTATACATGACTTTTCGACAATTCTGTTCTTATATCTCATAATAGAAAAGATCATTATAACCTCTAGGTAGATCCCTTAGGCTTGTATCATGTACACATACCATTCCAAATCCCTATTTGGACATGTGGTTTTGTTGTGTATCTTCATGTCTATCCTGTTGGAGTAAGTGTCCTCAACAATAGTTCGATTACATAATTAAATCTCAATAATAAGAACACTAAGGGATGATAGATATTAAAGTCAACTGGTCAACATTAATCAGTGGTGATCAGTTGATCCCTTGAGGTCACACCTATAGGACCATTCCCTTAATTGTAAAGTTAATTAATTGTATATCGATACAGATTAATTAAATCCTTAAAAATGAACAAATTTTATTTGTAAGTGAAAATTTATGTCTTACTGTAATAAGATTAAATAAGACGCAATTTTTGTAATTAAAATGTTATATTACTAAAATTGATTATTGTTTATGAAACAATTTGAGATAAGAATGATTAGTTTATTATAATTATAAAGGGTTGTAGATTATATCAACTGGACTTAATGTGACCCATTTTATATATGTAATTACGAATTACTATTTCTTTTGTTGCGTAATGTGAAATGATATTTAATTTGTTAAATATACATTTATTTATCCTAAGGACATGTGACATGGTACATGACATACCACATTACAAGTGACAAAATTACAAAAATAAAGTGGAGTCCATTTTATGTGGGTGTGCCATTTTTGGGCATTATTTAGGTAAATATGATTATTTTTAATTGTTAAAAACATCATCATAATATCTACATGCCTAGACCTTGGCCTAACATTTTGATAAGAACAAAAGTTGAACATGCTTGGGGCTCCCCAAGACATGCATGCCGGCTCACCCACCGCCACAACCCTTTGAGAATAAGTTCTTATTTTGGCAAAAGATTATTCATTCTTACAAAATCTCCTTATCTCACTAACATCTCTCATAAAAGATTTTATGAGTATTTTGTTCTAAAGTCTAGAATTTTCAATACATGTTACTATTGTAGTAATATTATCAAGATTAGATTTTCAATACATGTCTTGGGTGCAATCAAGAGGAGAGTTTCTACTATTGAAACTAGGAGTTCATCCTCAACATATAAGCTCAAGAACAAAGTAGGAAGGAGTCCTATTTTGTGCCCAATTTGTTATAAGATCAATGTAAGGAAACGTTTCTTCCTATCTTTGTATTTTGTTATGCATGCATAAGATCTTTATAATTTATGAGTAAACTAATTGTAATATGATATTATAAATGTCTAATATTGAGTTTAAGAAATTTACAAGCGGTATAAAGAGCCAAGGTTGTTGCATGCATAATCGATTTTTAGTTTTTTCGAGTTATTGTAACTTAAAGAAAACTAGTAATTTGTGTTTTATAAGATAAAATCACAAAGTTATTTGCATGTCAATATATGCTGGTCCAAATATGATTTTAGGTCATTTTGATGATTTATGGAAATTTATAGTACTTAAATATGATTTTTAGTGTTTTTATTACATTTTAATGAGTAAAATGATGTTTAAAATTCTAAAAATAGTTAGACTTATCTTCTGACCTTGAAAGTTTTACACCATATCATACATGCAGTTTACTTACTGTATGTAAAATTTCGTGTGAAGTGGACTTATTTCGTATGATTAATGATTTTTATATGATAAAATGGAATAAATAAAGGTTAGATGGTTAAAAATACTTACGCTTTGATTCTGACCATGAAAGTTTACTATATTGTCACATGAATATTTTATTGTTAGACTGGAAAATTTGAGACTAATATGATTTGTCTAGCATGATTTATGAATTTTTAATGTAAAAATGGCATAAATAGTGACTTATTTAGCAAATATAGCTAAATTAACTTTCATGACAAGAGAAAATTGTTCCTGGTCTCTTAAATGTCCCAAATTTCAGATCTAATGTTTAAAATTTAATATGATTAATTTTTGCATGCTTTATGTATTTTATTTGATAAAACCGATAAAGCGCAACCAATATTTCTCAAACACGATTCAAAATTTTTAACCATGATTTTTGACATTATGAGTGTCATGGAAATGTTCCAGAATATAAAAAAAGTTAAAATTCAAATTTTGAAATTATTGTAATTAAATTTGGATTTATTTGATTAAAATATGATTTTAAAGTCTAAAATGAGCAATTATATAACAACAAGTTGAATTATCGTCAAAAATTGAGTGATGACTATTTTTTGAGGCCTAAATGAGTTGGGATAATTAACTTGGACTTAAATATGATTTGAGTATTGTTTGGTGATTTTAAAGTGTTATCATCACACATTTCCGTAAAACCGGGTTATATTCGATATAAACCGTAATATATGGCGATTTGGCATTTAACATGAGCATGTTTTATATACATATTATAATGCTGCATTTTTATTTATGAATGTCATATTTTCAATTTATGAATGTCATATTTTCAATTTATGAATGTCATATTTTGGTTTATGTAATTTGGAATTATGTAATTTTATCTTAGTATGGCCTTAGTTTTAATCGATATTGCCCGAAATGTAAGGGAATATTGATTCGGTTGTAATTTAATGTGATCTCGTATCACTTTTATTGTATTATTTTATTTTTACAAATGTATAATAGGAAATTATTGTAATTTTATTATATATTTTGTAACTTATTGTAAAACCAGAGTTTCCCAAAGACGGTGCCATTCGGAAAGGAGTTTTGAGAGAGAGACGGTGACCTTGGGAGGCGTACTTATGAAGTTCAAGGGACCAAAGAAGTTGGTTTCCGAATATGTAATAGATTATATGATTTTCTATTCTAGGAAAGGCCATACTAGGAGTTTTACTTTTATGCTTGCATTTTATTTAATATGTTTGCATGCATTGCCAAATCGCCATAACACGACATGCATATTTCATCGAGTATTCGACCGTGTCAATTAAAATAATCGTTAATTCATCGATTTAGTTCACTTTAACATGATAGATTATAAATTGACATGACCTCTCATAATAAATAAATGAGATCAAGCCTTACCAAAATGTAGAACCCATGAATCCCAATTTCGCAAGGAAGTAGGCTCGGCTCACCGGGGTGCTAAACTTGTTACGTTGGGTAAGTAGGGTAATAAAGGTTGTTATTTCGAAATTTGGATTGAGCTCAACGAAAGTAATCGCGACCGTAGCCGCATGTGTTCCGGGCTTAAGATAATTATTAAAGTAATATTATTAACCGAGAGTTCTAATGTAGAATCGATTAAAGAGTTAATCCACCGAATTATGTTAATGAGGGATGAATCGGCTTACCGTGCCCAAGTTGATATGAATTTGGATCTCGGAATCATTTGTAATAGTTGGGTAGAGGTCACTATTTAAATGTTAAAACTTGTTTGAAATGTTTACAAGTATTTAAAATGATAAATGTTGACATTTCTTTTATGTCTTTAAAATTTGTAGTTCTAATTGTTTATTCGCAATGGCAAATGCTAATTCGTCCACCACCACCTATGCTCCAACTCTCACAAATATCTCATGGCTTCGATCCTTCATGGATTGATACAAGTTAGAAAAGAATGACGCTAATTTTACCGATTGGGATATGCAACTCCGTTTGGCCACGGAGGGTGACGACAATATTCGTTTTCTTACCAAAGCCTCTCCCAAAACACCTAATGAAAGGTCACCCCCGCCGCAAGGCAAACCTATGAGGCTTACCACAAAGAGTCCGTCGCGATCGAAAACATTTTGATCTTCTCGATGGAGGCCGATCTTCAAGGGAGTGTCATAAGATGAGCACGGCCTATGAGATCTATGCCAAGCTTGTGACCATGTTTTTCACAAGCTCCTATGATCTTACAATATGAGACGGCTTCCACATTATTCAACATGAACCTAAAAGAGGACCAAAAGTTAGTCCTCATGTACTCAAATTGATTGAGCATGTTGAGACTCTTAAATTGCAAGGGGTGACCATTCTCGAACAACTCGTTATCGACCGAATCTAACATTCCTTGGGGAAAATCAAAGCATATGTGAAGTTTAGGTTAAACTACAATATGCACAACATGAAAAACCTCACTTCATGAATTGCACAAGATGCTTGTGCAAGCTGAGAGAGACATGGTGCTAAATGTTAGCACCTTCAAGGATGTACTCCATATTAATAATAAGAGCAAGGGGAAGTTCAACAAAGGTGGTAGTAAAGGGAATGAAGAAGCCCTCCACCTTCAAAGGAAAGGGAAAAAGCTATTGAGAATAGCTCACCCAAACCTAAGAAAGGTGCCTCAACCGAGGACAAGTGCCATTATTGTAATGGAATAGGGCATTGGAAGGAAATTGCACTAAATATCTAGCAGATATCAAAACTGGAAAGATGTTTCAGTTGGTAATTTATCCCTATCGTTTATGTTATGATCTCAACTTTGGTATATAGATACGAGTTGTGATTCTTACCCTATTTAATTGTAATTAGGGCATCCTAGCAAGGATAAATGGAAGGACAAGCAAGCCTAAGAAGGCTCTTCAATGGAAGCTAAGATAACCTATGGAAGCTTGGTCTCATTTTGAATTGTCTAAATTTTGGGATGCATTTTGAGACATTGTTCTTAGAACTTTTATAAATTCCTTGTTTGACATGGAAATTTGTTTAATTCCTTTTATTGACATTGGTTGTAATTGGATTTAGTGACTTGGTTTTCAACCCAAGTCACTCGGTTTGTTGAAACGTTTTAGTTCTAAGAACTTGTCATCATACTCTTCTTGCACTAATAACATAAATTGTATTGACTCAAATTGATCATGTTAGTAATATGATGATTGGATCATTATAATAAGTTCAAAAGCTAAGAATTCGATTCTCATTTTGAAATATCAACTGTCAAGTCAAATTGAGTTATTGAACTCAAAGTAGGGAGTCTACCAAACCAATTGGCCACACCATTTATAAAGATTGTAATTGACATGAACATGACTTCACCTCTTTAGCTTATAGAACTAGTCTATTTTGAAGCTAAGATTCGATGTCTTTACGATAAAGTCTTTAGTAGATCACTTAAGGTCATGTTGTGATACTTCTACCTCCCTCACGAGTATGAGTACAAAATTGTTTGTAGCTCATAAGGCTATCTTTAAAGAAAATAATTGTATTTTTCTAAAGATAGAGTGGGAGAAAATAAGCCACAACGAAAAACTAGTTAGGAACTAGTGAGGAAACCAAAAGAAAATGTTCTTAGGTTAGACTCAAGACTAGTGAGGAGACCAAAAGAAAGAGTTCTTAGGTAAATCCTTAGACTAGTGACGAGACCAAAAGAAAATGATCTTGAAATAATAAGATTATGATCTATGAAGTGGAAGCACCTAGAAATTTTAAAATTCGATTTTCTAACATGAGAGACCTATGAAACTAAATGGAATCGATGCAAAGGAATGATGTTTTTGATGTTGTCCAAAAATCATTCTATAAACATGAAGATGTTTTAATTGGAATTATAGTTGCATGGATAGACATGTAGATGTCTTTAGAAGCTAAGTTAATGCGTAACTATGCTTAGTGATGCGTGTCGTTTCCGCAATCAAAATTAAATTTATATTCACTCGCTAATTCTACCAAATAGATAGTGTAAGCAAGGGTCGAACCCACAAGGACTGAAGTTACTATCTTAGATTAACTAAATATAATATATATATAACTGTAATATATAATGGGGGGGTTGGTTTAGGTTGTTTTGAACTAAAAGTAGCTAAGCTAAGTAACAAATTAAAGTAGCGAATCTTATAAGTGATAGACTATGAATGACGAATTAATAGGAAACATGTAATTTTCTATAGAAAGCGGGGTAAAATCATCGACTCACTTTAGTCTCGAATAGACTGGTTAACTAGCTAGTCCCTTGGAAACAAGCAAACAACTACTTTTATCTTTCTTACTCGTTAAATCCCGTGAAAACACGTAAATTTAATCCTAGTCAAATTACGTCAACTCAACCATGAAAACATGTATCGACCTGACAAACTCAATCGCATTAAGAGCACCAATCAATTGAATTAGATAAGACCAGAAAACTGCAACCTCATACACTTCAATTATCAAACAAGATTCAAGTAAAGGAAACCGAACCAGAAAACTGCAACTCGATTAACACTACTCTCAATTCAACAATAGACTCACGAAAATAATATAGATGATCAGACTAAATAAATTAACATGAATCATAGAGTCAAATTACGAATCTTGAATAAATATCCAATCAACTAATTAATCATCCAAACAATAATCCAATCTCATAAACCCACAATATCAAATAGCTAATTACATGTCCCTATAATTAAATTAGTTCATACTAATGATAAAAACAATAAAAATAGAGGAAAGATTAAGAAATCTCATGGAAAATCGGAGGAAAAACGGGTCGGAAACGGAGTTAGGGTCCGTCTCCGTCTGCTCTTCTGTCGCCGTCGCTCCCTCTCTGCTCTTCCTTCTAGAGTCCTCTTTTGTCTCCTCTTCTTTTTCTCCCTCTATGTTCTGGAGTCTATATATTTAATGACTCTTGCGTCTTCTCTTTCAACCTTGGGCCGTGTCATTTGTTTAATAAAGTTTTACGCACGTACTTGCTTGTCTGCTTACTTTAATTCCTCTTTCGACGAAGTGAATACGATATTGGACCGTCCTACATTCATAACACTACTTTAGTAGAAATCCGAACTCAATTTGAATGGGAAGTAACTAAATGATCAAAATACATATTAAAAGTCTAATTTAGCTCACAATAAAATAAGACGGATTAAAAGCTCAAAACACAAAATAATTATAACATTTGCTTTAAAATACGAAAGACGACATTAAAAATATAATATTAAGAGGGTAAAAATACGTATAATTATCGACTTATCAAATTCCCCCATACTTAGACTATTGCCGTCCTCGACAATGACAAAACTTGAGCCAAAGACAAATTAAAAACTTCAATGATTTTAGAATAACCAAACAAGTTTATCGACGACAAACTAAAACATTTTTAGAAATCACTTTGTTTAAGTTAGTAAAGTTAACGGAAATCATTTTTAGTTAAATTAGGAAGTAACGTATACCAAACTTCCCTCCACTTCAAACTATACAACTAAATAATTAACCAACATAAATATTTTAAACCTCTTCTAAATTACAATTACAAATAAATGCATTAGCAAGACACTCGGTCCAACTACCTTTGTGCGTGTGCAAGTGTATTGACTCGTAGAGGAGGGTTTCAACAATTTAAGATCGTAATGAAAAATTTACTTTCTATACATTTAGTATGAGGATCGTTCTCCCGAGCATTCAAGTGTATCCGTCCCTCAATGAAGTCCTATTGACAATAACGTACCAACACCCTTCACTTCATTTTTCTATGTTTCTTCTTTTCTTCACGCATTTTTCTCTTTTTTCTTGATGTTTTTTTTCTTTTTCGTATCAATTTTTTCAACATCCTCCAACTTCCAACTTTCATAACCGTCTATCCAATGACCCTTGTAGCGAGCTTTCGACCAATGGATCCCGCCCATCCGGACAAGTCATTAGGCATTCTCCCAGTACAATGACTGGGTTCCCCTAAGGATCTAATTACTCGAGTCACTGGATAGAATTTTTGTTTAAATGAGGTCAAATAATCTCCCTGAAGCCCTGATTAGGAGTCACCTATGAAAGTAAATTGGCTAAAAGACCGGCTTACACCCACACACTAGAGTCAATGAAAGTGTAAATAAAGGTAGCCAAATAAAGTGCTTTATAATTTTAATTTAAAGGAGACTTAAAATATGTATGTCACCTAATTAATCAATCCAAGTTCAAAATGGAGGAAAGACTCACATATACACGACTTCCATACAGTTTTTTTTTAGTTTTATAGATATTAGTGAAAAATAATTTTTTTTTAGGTTAGTATTTATAAAAAATTGTTAGATTATAGTTCGTCGTCGACTCCCTAGACTAGTCAGTCCGATAAGCATAGAGGTTGTTCCGTTTAAAACCATCACTTTCATAAACATTCTAGCAGCTTGTGACTTAAAAATAGTCCTAACCACCCATACTCAAAATTCAAACAAGCAGCAGCACACAAAGCCATTCACCAGTCATATCTCATAAGTTTACTAATGAACAACAACATTTTCCGATCAGAATTCACATAAAAACGATGTTATCCACAGCAAAAATTTAAATTTGACCAGATTCCAGAATATTAAATAAATTATTTTAGCTTGCCTCTCCCCCACACTTAACCTCGACATCGTCCTCGATGTAGAAAATAGACAACGAGATTAAAAATTTAGTATATATAATAAATATAAGAGGGAAAGAAACACTTAGCGGATTTAAGGTACGATCGAACATATAATGCTGCAGCTGTAACTCGTTTGCTTCAGAACTGCTATTAACAGCACTTGGGTACGATCAATCACAAATAGCTGAGATTGTGGTTGGTAATTGTTTCAGCCTTACAATTCCTGTCAGTCTCCTTCTACTCAGCTTGCAACACGGCCTCTTGTTCTTTTTCATCATCAATCCATAAGCCATCTAATTGCCAAGTACATTATCATTCCTGCAAAATGAAATACACTTGACCAAGACCCGTAAAGTATGGAGGTGGTAAAATACCCATAAAATCCAGCAGTGAAACTTTTTATGATTTAATTTTCCTAATTTTTTTGTGCAACCGACACTATTAACATCCCCCTACAAAGGTTGCGAAACTTGGGGAGGCACTTAAGCCGACTCGACCAACTAACTAATAAAACATAAAAAATTAAACATACATGAAAACAATAAATATTTAAGCTTGGGATGCCTCCCAAGAAGCGCCTTATTTAATGTCGTGGCTCGACATAATGTCAAGCTCAACTTTCATAAACCGGGTCATCCAAATCAATGATATCAATCCATTTAGCTTCGAATCCCTCATAATATGGTTTAAGCCTATGACCGTTCACTTTGAATTCGTTCCCAGATTTACAACATTTAATATTAGCCGCACCATGCTCATATACCTTAATAACCTCAAAGGGTCCATTCCACCTTGATTTTAATTTGCCAGGAAAAAGCCTTAACCTCGAGTTATAAAGTAATACTTTGTCTCCAATAGAAAAACTCTTTCTAGATAACATCTTATCATGATAGTTCTTCGTTTTCTCTTTGTAAATCACAGAATTCTCATAGGCATCATTTCTTATTTCCTCTAACTCCTGAATTTCCAATTTTCTAAAAGCAGTCGACTTTTCATAATCCATGTGACATTTCCTAATAGCCCAAAACGCTTTATGTTCTAACTCTACTGGAAGGTGACAGGATTTCCCGAATAACAATCGGTAAGGCGACATTCCTATTGGAGTTTTATAAGCAGTCCTATACGCCCACAATGCATCACCTAAACGTATACTCCAATCTTTTCTATTAGGATTCACAACTTTCTCTAAAATAGACTTTATCTCTCGATTGAATATCTCAGCTTGTCCATTAGTTTGCGGGTGATAAGCAGTCGAAACCTTATGAGTAACATGGTACTTTCTAAACAAAGCCTCAATAATGCGATTACAAAAATGAGTACCTCTATCACTAATTATAGCTCTAGGAACACCAAACCTATTAAAAATTTGATCCTTAACAAAGTCAACCACCACTTTAGAGTCATTAGTCCTAGTAGCTTTTGCTTCCACCAATTTAGAAACATAGTCTACAGCTAACAAAATATAAGCGTTACCAAAAGAGAATGGAAATGGCCCCATGAAATCAATTCCCCAAACATCAAATATATTATGTACGTATATAGAACTGAGCGGCATTTGGTCTCTCCTAGATATATTACCGGTTTTTTGACATTTATCACATGATTTCACAAATAAATAAGCATCCTTATGTAAATTAGGCCAGTAAAATCCACATTCCAAAACCTTATGAGCAGTTCGTTTAGGACCAAAATGACCACCAGACTCAAATGAATGACAAAATTCAAGAATCGATTTAATTTTGTTGTCAGGCACACACTTTCTCACAATATCATCAGAGCAAATTTTAAATAAGTAAGGCTCATCCCAGATATACTGTCTTGCATCATGTTTGATTTTATCTTTTTTAGCCCTAGACAGTTCTTTGGGAAACTCTTTTAACACTAGATAATTCACGATATCAGCATACCAAGGTCGTATACCATTTAATGCATACAAGTGTTCATCGGGAAATAAATTAGGTAAGGTTACTGTTTCTTTATCTTGAACAATTCTACTTAGGTGATCAGCAACATAATTTTCAGCACCTTTTTTATCCTTAATTTCCAAATCAAATTCTTGTAATAATAACCTCCAACGTAATAATCTAGGTTTAGACTCTCTCTTGTTCAAAAGATATTTCAATGCAGAGTGACCAGAATATACTATTACATGAGTTCCAAGTAAATATGGCCGAAACTTTTCTAAGGCAAATATCACAGCATACATTTCTTTCTCAGTTACTGTGTAGTTACATTGGGCAGGGTCTAGCGATTTTGAAGCATATTGGATCACATACGACTCTTTATCAACCTTCTGGCCAAGGACTGCTCCTACTGCCTTATCACTAGCGTCACACATAATTTCAAAAGGCAAGTTCCAATCAGGTGGGCGCATAACAGGGGCAGAGGTGAGTTTGTCTTTTAGAATGTCAAACGCCACTTTACACGCATCATCAAACACAAAGTTAACATCTTTAGCTAGCAAAGAGCATAACGGGGATGAAATTTTAGAAAAATCTTTAATGAAACGTCTATAAAATCCCGCGTGACCCAAGAAAGATCTAACCTCACGCACAGAAGTCGGGTATGGCAGAGAACTTATAACATCTATTTTAGCTTTGTCTACTTCTAAACCTTTAGAACTCACAATATGACCCAAAACGACACCTTGTACAACCATAAAATGACACTTTTCAAAGTTTAAAACGAGGTTCGTCTCAACGCATCTTTTCAGCACAAGTGACAAATTATAAAGACACAAGTCAAAGGAATCACCAAAAACAGTAAAGTCATCCATAAATACTTCCAAACAATTATCAATTAAGTCCGAGAATATGCTCATCATACACCTCTGAAAGGTTCCAGGTGCATTGCAAAAGCCAAAGGGCATTCTTCTAAAGGCAAAAGTACCAAAGGGGCCCGTGAAAGTGGTTTTCTCTTGATCTTCGGGTGCTATGGGTACTTGGGTATAACCTGAATACCCATCTAAAAAACAGAAAAATGACTTTCCGGCAAGTTTTTCTAGCATTTGATCAATAAAAGGTAAGGGGAAATGGTCTTTTCTAGTGGTCTTATTGAGTTTTCTATAGTCTATACAAACCCTCCACCCATTAGACACTCTTGTAGGTACGAGTTCACCCTTATCATTTTCCACTACAGTTATACCTGATTTCTTTGGGACTACGTGAATAGGGCTAACCCACTCAGAATCAGAAATAGGGTATATCACTCCAGCATCCCTCCATTTTACCATTTCCTTTTTAACGACTTCTAACATGGAGGGATTTAATCTACGTTGGGGTTCTCTAGAAGGCTTAGCGTCTTTCTCTAAGAATATTCTATGCATACAAAGGGTGGGACTAAGGCCTTTTATGTCAGCTAACGTCCATCCTATGGCCTCTTTATATTCTTTAAGGACCTCTAACAATTTAAACTCTTGTGACCCAGACAGTGAACTAGAAATAATGACAGGTAAAGTATCATGTTCACCTAAGAAAGCATATTTTAAATTACTAGGTAAGGGTTTTAATTCTAGTGTAGGGGCACATTTGACAGAAGGACTTAATTTGGGAGTGTTTTTGGGTAATTCAAGACTTGAAACACATTCAAAAGAGTTAACTGCTGGATTTGCATAAAAAGACTCAACCTTTTCATTCAAAGACAACATAGGACATAAATCCACATCATCATCAAATAAGTCACACTCATTTAATTTATCAATTCTTTCGTGTTCAATTGTGTCATTTATATCATTAATCTCTATCGAGTTCACATTCATTGTATCACTAGGATATTTCATGGCATCATATATATTCAGTTTAATCAATTCACCATCAAATTCAAAAGAAATAGTACCCTCATATACATCAATTTTAGTTCTAGCTGTTTTAAGAAAAGGTCTCCCTAATAAAAGTGGCACATTTGTAGAATTGTACGAATTACTCATATCAAGCACATAAAAATCAACGGGAAACACTAATTCGTCAACTTGAACTAAAACGTCCTCTAAGACACCTACAGGGTAAGCATGTGATCTGTCAGCCAACTGAATCACTACATCAGTTTGAGACATAGGTCCTAACTTAAGGGACTGGTAGATGGATTTAGGCATTACACTAATAGAAGCTCCTAAGTCAAGCATACATTTATTAAGTTTAAAGTTTCCTATTTTACAAGATATACTAAACATGCCAGGGTCCTTATATTTAGGAGGTATTTTATTTTGAATAATTGCAGATACGTTCTCTCCCATTAAGACTTTCTCACCACTCTTTATTTTTCTTTTATTGGTGCACAACTCTTTTAAGAACTTAGCATATTTAGGCATCTGTTTAATAGCATCTAAGAGTGGAATATTAATTTCTACCTTTTTAAATATCTCTAAAATTTCATTATTTTGGTCATCTTTCTTGGATTGAACAAATCGAGATGGAAATGGAATGGTAGCTCTAACATTTTTATCAGGGGAAGGGGAAGGTTTAGTTAACGTCTTTTATTTTTCCTCTTCCTCTACTTTTTCTTGAACTTTAATACCATTTTCATTATTTATATGCAAATCATTATTATCAACTTCATGACTAACCTCAAGCTCCTTCTCTGTTTGAATTATATTATGAAGTTCTT
This sequence comes from Heliosperma pusillum, assembly GCA_022085475.1. Taxonomy (NCBI): domain Eukaryota; kingdom Viridiplantae; phylum Streptophyta; class Magnoliopsida; order Caryophyllales; family Caryophyllaceae; genus Heliosperma; species Heliosperma pusillum. Next base: position 81,624 of record JAIUZE010070472.1, read on the forward strand.
TACCATTTCTCAAAGTAATAGCTTTAGTTTCACCAATGGTAGGAGATTCGTTTTTCTCTAAATTATGTACAACTAAGCTATTCTGAAGAGTAGTAAACATAAGTTTCATCTGATTATCAAGCTGGTGGAGGTGAGTTTCTATTCGTTCTTGACGATTAATATCGTCTGCGTGAACATATCCTATTTGAGTTACTAGTTGTTTTACCATGTTTTCCAAAGATTGATGTTGGTTATTCATGACATTTTTCAATTCTTTAATTTGTTCAGCTTGGTCTTTTAACTGTTTTTGCATTTTTACCACTGATTCATCCTTTACTCCATATTCTTGGGTGCTAATGGCTATGTTTGAAATTAATTTCCTAGCCTCAGTTGGAGTTTTATCAATCAATGAACCACCACTAGCCATGTCTATCAATCTCTTTTGATCATCCAGCAAACCATCATAAAAATATTCAATTAAAATATTTTCACTAAGTTGGTGTTGGGGGCAAGAAATACAAAGTCGGTTAAATCTATCCCAATATTCATTTAGAGATTCATTTTCATCTTGTTCAATAGATGTAATTTGTTTTCTTATAGCTCTAGTTATACTAGGTGGTTGATATTTTTCAAGAAAAGCTTTTCGCAAACACTCCCAAGAATTAATAGAACCAGCAGGAAGATAAAACAACCAATCCTTAGCTAAGTCATGCAAAGTAAACGGGAATCTTCGAAATTTAATTATATCATCATCAATACCATCTAAAGAATAAGTAGAGCAAGTAAAATAAAATTTTTGTATATGTTTTTGAGCATCTTCATTTGAATTACCAAAGAATTTAGGGAGAAGTTAGATAAAACCTGAGTTTAGCTTAAATGGTTTCTCCAAAGGGGGAAAAATAATACTCGACGACGTCTCCCCACAAGAAAATAAATGCTCCCTCAAGCTCTTTTCAGCAGCTCCAGCCATGTCCAGAAGTCAAAGAAGTACCTACTAACAAAATTAACAAATATATAAAAATAAATAAAATAAATAAATAAATAACTAACCTAACTAAACGAATTATTATATAATCTAAGATAATAAGGAAATCAGTCCCCGGCAGCGGCGCCAAAATTTGATGCGTGTCGTTACCGCAATCAAAATTAAATTTATATTCAGTCGCTAATTCTACCAAATAGATAGTGTAAGCAAGGGTCGAACCCACAAGGACTGAAGTTACTATCTTAGATTAACTAAATATAATATATATATAACTGTAATATATAATGGGGAGGTTGGTTTAGGTTGTTTTGAACTAAAAGTAGCTAAGCTAAGTAACAAATTAAAGTAGCGAATCTTATAAGTGATAGACTATGAATGACGAATTAATAGGAAACATGTAATTTTCTATAGAAAGCGGGGTAAAATCATCGACTCACTTTAGTCTCGAATAGACTGGTTAACTAGCTAGTCCCTTGGAAACAAGCAAACAACTACTTTTATCTTTCTTACTCGTTAAATCCCGTGAAAACACGTAAATTTAATCCTAGTCAAATTACGTCAACTCAACCATGAAAACATGTATCGACCTGACAAACTCAATCGCATTAAGAGCACCAATCAATTGAATTAGATAAGACCAGAAAACTGCAACCTCATACACTTCAATTATCAAACAAGATTCAAGTAAAGGAAACCGAACCAGAAAACTGCAACTCGATTAACACTACTCTCAATTCAACAATAGACTCACGAAAATAATATAGATGATCAAACTAAATAAATTAACATGAATCATAGAGTCAAATTACGAATCTTGAATAAATATCCAATCAACTAATTAATCATCCAAACAATAATCCAATCTCATAAACCCACAATATCAAATAGCTAATTACATGTCCCTATAATTAAATTAGTTCATACTAATGATAAAAACAATAAAAATAGAGGAAAGATTGAGAAATCTCATGGAAAATCGGAGGAAAAATGGGTCGGAAACGGAGTTAGGGTCCGTCTCCGTCTGCTCTTCTGTCGCCGTCGCTCCCTCTCTGCTCTTCCTTCTAGAGTCCTCTTTTGTCTCCTCTTCTTTTTCTCCCTCTATGTTCTGGAGTCTATATATTTAATGACTCTTGCGTCTTCTCTTTCAACCTTGGGCCGTGTCATTTGTTTAATAAAGTTTTACGCACGTACTTGCTTGTCTGCTTACTTTAATTCCTCTTTCGACGAAGTGAATACGATATTGGACCGTCCTACATTCATAACACTACTTTAGTAGAAATCCGAACTCAATTTGAATGGGAAGTAACTAAATGATCAAAATACATATTAAAAGTCTAATTTAGCTCACAATAAAATAAGACGGATTAAAAGCTCAAAACACAAAATAATTATAACATTTGCTTTAAAATACGAAAGACGACATTAAAAATATAATATTAAGAGGGTAAAAATACGTATAATTATCGACTTATCACTTAGATGCAAATCATCAGTGAAATACCTCATAGTAGGTGTGTACAAGATACACAACCAGAACAACATGCCCAAATAGGGATTTTGAAAAAGATGTGTACATGACACAAGCCTAAGGTATCTACTTAGAGGTTATGACGATCTTTCTATTATGAGATATAAGAAGAGTTTTACTCGAATTGTCGAAAAGTCATGTATAGTCATGAAATTCAGTGGGAGTTAAAGTCATGTATAGACATAAAGTTAAGTGGGAGTTAAAGTTATCATGTAAAGTCATGAAGTTCAGTGGGAGAAATTGTTTTCCACGTGAATGACGTATCACTCGTTGTGAGTAACGTATTCGTGTTACCTTTTTGAAAGGAATGGTTGGATTTTAATGTTGGATGAAAGAGGGCAACATGTATACTAAAATCAAAATCTATTGTGGAATAGAAGATTTTAGCTTGGCATTCAAAAGGTATCTTATATCGATAAGATCCTTAATCTATTCAACAAGTTAAATAGGTTGTTTATGTTGATAAAAGTGGGATCACTATGAAAGGGACATAGTCATCCACTGAACCTAAGAATTGTTGATCACATGAGACCGATCATGTATGCCATTACATGCACATACATAAATGAATTGTATGCTGGGAGCATGACAAGCCTAAAACAAACCAATCCACATGAGAGTCATTGGATAGCCTACGAGAACATCCGTAGAGTTCTCGAGGAGAACTAGGGATACACTATTATGTTTGGTAGAGAAAATTTGGATATATGGTAAAAGTTACACAACCCAAATTCCCAAACTTATAAAAGGATTTATCAAAATCCTAGGCGTACTTTTGTTATAAAAGAAGCGAATATCTAAAAGGATGATTGAAGAGTCAATCATTATAAATTCTACAAATAGAGACCTAGTACATTATGATGAGGATAAGGTGGTTTAAAAGGAACTACTGGTAGATCCTTTCACCTAAATACCTATCAGTTATCATGATAACGAGTGGGAGCATCTTTCAAGTTAAAGAGCCCAACACTAGATAGAGATCTAGACATGTACATAGATGAATTCATGTTATTAAGAATAACATTGGATGGAAGGAAAAGCAATTACCAAGGTTGGAATAAATGAATATATGGTATATTCACTGCCCAAGCCTTTATTGCACTTAATAAGATCGTCATGAATTGTCATGGACGAAATAAACTTTAGATTATATGATATGAAGCAATATCATTGTGTTGATTGTTCATATATGATAATCACATTTATCGTTTGAGTTTCTAAAACTCGTCTTGTGCTTTGTTATATCCAAATGGGTTGTGGAGATAATTTAGGAACCCCATTAAAGTGGAATGTATTAACATTGCATTAACCGATAGTCACTTATATGAGGTGACATCTCGAAGTGACTAGATTGTGGTGCGATTGATGGCAAGTTCAAGTGTCATAGGGTCATAGGGATGACCAATCGATCACATAGGCAGACTATATGAGACACTCTGTCGGGAAGTGACCGCTTATTGAGTTCTGGCAACTCATATAGCCTGGTCGTGGCAAGAGCTACTTGTATTTTTTTTGAGTCAATTCTTTGACTAAAGACTGTTCGCCTAAGGTGGCACAGTTTCAGAATGGTTGTGATTTATGTTGTACGACCTTCGTAACTGGGGACAAATGAGCATCTTTTGGGTCATGATGAGATGTGGCTACTCGAAGGGAATAGTGCGATAGGATTTGTCCATCCCTTGTCAGGGTTGTTTTAAAATCTCAAGACCACTCGAGGAGGAGTGAGCTGAAAATGCGTGGCCACGCATGGAAGGTATCTATGGTAGATAATTCCGGTCAGACAGTTACTCTCCAGATCGAGGAAACCACTCATGATATGATCATATGCAAGTACGACCAACAAGACACCTTGCATTGAGTGGGAGATTGTAATAGGATAAGAGAATTGGTAACGCAGACTTGTCTCGGACAAGTGGGAGATTGTTGGAGTAAGTGTCCTCAACAATAGTGCGATTACATAATTATATCTCAATAATAAGAACACTAAGGGATGATAGATATTATAGTCAACTGGTCAACATTAATCGGTAACGATTGGCTTGCTAGAGTTTGACGTTACTGTCGTATGACGGTGGTTATCAGTTGATCCCTTTAGGTCACACCTATAGGACCATTCCCTTAATTGTAAAGTTAATTAATTGTACATCGATACAGATTAATTAAATCCTTAAAAATGAACAAATTTTATTTGTAAGTGAAAATTTATGTCTTACTGTAATAAGATTAAATAAGACGCAATTTTTGTAATTAAAATGTTATATTACTAAAATTGATTATTGTTTATGAAACAATTTGAGATAAGAATGATTAGTTGATTATAATTACAAAGGGTTGTAGATTATATCACATAAAAGGGTTGATAAGAATGAATTACTATTTATTTTGTTGCGTAATTTGAAATGATATTTAATTTGTTAAATATGCATTTATTTATCCTAAGGACATGTGACATGGTACATTACATACCACATTACAAGTGACAAAATTACAAAAATAAAATGGAGTCCATTTTATGTGGGTGTGCCGTTTTTGGGCATTATTTAGGTAAATATGATTATTTTTAATTGTTAAAAACATCATCATAATACCTACATGCCTAGACCTTGGCCTAACATTTTGATAAGAACAAAAGTTGAGCATGCTTGGGGCTCCCCAAGACATGCATGCCGGCTCACCCACCCTTACAACCCTATGGGAATAAGTTCTCATTTTGGCAAAAGATTGTTCATTCTTACAAAATCTCCTTATCTCACTAACATCTCTCATAGAAGAGTTTATGAGTATTTTGTTCTAAAGTCTAGAATCTTCAATACATGTTACTATTGTAGTAATTTTATCAAGATTAGATTTTCTTTTTAAGGTCACTAATAATATTTCTAGTAAAATTATTATTGGTATTAAGGGATAGTCTTGGGTGCAATCAAGAGGAGAGTTTCTACTATTGAAACTAGGAGTTCATCCTCAACATATAAGCTCAAGAACAAAGTAGGAAGAAGTCCTATTTTGTGCCCAATTTGTTATAAGATCAATGTAAGGAAAAGTTTCTTCCTATCTTTGTATTTTGTTATGCATGCATAAGATCTTTATAGTTTATGAGTAAACTAATTGTAATATGATATTAGAAATGTCTAATATTGAGTTTAAGAAACTTACATATCCATGCAACTATAATTGGACAATTCCAAATACATCATTTCTTTGCATGGATTCCATTTAGTTTCATAAGTCTCTTATGTTAGAAAATCGAATTTTAAAATTTCTAGGAGCTTCCAGTTCATAGATCTTAATCTTATTATATGAAGAACATTTTCTTTTAGTCTCATAACTAGTCTAAGGATTCACCTAAGAACGCTTTCTTTTGGTCTCCTCACTAGTCTTGAGTCTAACCTAAGAACATTTTCTTTTGGTTTCCTCACTAGTTCCTAACTAGTTTTACGTTGTGGCTTATTTTATCCCACTCTATCCTTAGAAAAATACAACTATTTTCTTTAAAGATAGCCTTATGAGCCACAAACAATTTTGTACTCATACTCGTGAGGGAGATAGAAGTTTCACAACATGACCTTAAGTGATTTATTAAAGACTTTATTGTAAAGACATCGAATCTTAGCTTTGAGATAGACTAATTTTATAAGCTAAAGAGGTGGACTCATATTCATATCATTTACAATATTTATAAGTGGTGTAGCCAATTGGTTTGGTAGGTTCCCTATTTTGAGTTCAATAACTCAATTTGACTTAACAATTGATCTTTCAAAGTAAGAATCGAATTCTTAGCCTTTTATTATAATGATCCAATCATCATATTACTAATATGATCAGTTTGAGTCTATACAATTTAGGTTATTAGTGCAAGTAGAGTATAATGACAAGTTGTAGAACTAAAAAGTTTCAACAACCCGAGTGACTTGGGTTGAAAACCAAGTCACCAAATATTCAATTACAACAAATTGTTCTTGAAAATAAATCTTCCATGTCCAACAAGGAAATTAAAAAGTTCTAAACAACCATAATACAATCAAAAGGGGGAGACAATCTCGAGGCCAAGCTTCCTTAGGTCTTCAACCATGGGTGGCTACCTTAGCTTCCCATGAAGAGCCTTCTTAGGCTTGCTTGTCTTTGCCTTTATCCTTGCTAGGATGCCCTAATTACAATAAAAATGGTAAGAATTACAACTTGTATCTATATACCAAAGTTGAGATCATAACATAAATGATAGGGATGAGAAATTACCAACTGAAACAATCTTTCCAGCTTTGATATCTCCTAGATATTTAGGGCAATTCCTCTTCCAATGCCCTACACCATTACAATAATGGTATTTGTCCTCAGTCGAGGCTCCCCTTTATGGTTTGGTAGAGCTATTCTCAATAGCTTTTCCGCTGCCTTTAGAGGTTGAGGGCTTATTCCCTTTGCTACCATTTCTTTTGAACTTCCCCTTGCTTTTATTATTAATATGGAGCACATCCTTGGAGGTGCTAACATTTAGCCCCATGTCTCTGTAGGCTTGCACAAGCATTGATAAGTGAATATTTGTATGATTTTAACCCCCACTTTAGCTCCGTTTTGTATGTCATTTGTGCTTTGTTAAGCCATTTTATGAGCTAATATCGTCTTCTAGGCGAATTCCTGTGTTCTAACCTGTTTTGTAGGGAAAGTGACGTTTCTACGCCCTTTTTCTATATTTTTGAGCATTTGCCTAGAACGCGACGATTTGAAGAAGCAAGCTTGACCAAGTGAAAGGCATTTCAAGAAGGTTCACTAATTCGAAAGAGATAAGTGTTGGAGCCAGTGTCCTCCACAGTTAGTGCAATAACATAAATAAATCTCTGTAGGTTCACAGGGTATACTTTGTATTGTAATCAGTTGATTAACGTTTATCGATAACGGTTGGCTTGCTAGATAAGTTTGACGTTATTGTCATACAGATGGCGGTGATCAACTGGTCCCTAAAATTCACACCTAAAGGATGTGATTGAGAGATGTGATTATTTGAGAAAATAATCATATTGATGCCTTATTAAATGACTAAAAGGTTAGTCGGTGTTTTTTGACTAAAAGGTTAGTCAATGTGATGATGATATAATTATTTAATAACGATTAAATAATGTTAGCTAAGACGAATTAACTGTAATTCGTAATTAAATATAAAATGTTATATTTAGTTGTAGTATATAATGTGAGCTTAAAAGAATTAAAATGTTAATTCGTAATTAAACATAAACCGTTATATTTAATTAGCAGGATTATAAATATACCGATATTTATAATTGAAGTATATATTATACGATTGTCGTAATAATTGTTATGTTAATATATCCACTGCAAAATGTTGTAATGGACCTTATTAATGTATGACAACATATTAGACAAATATAATATGTATAACATTATATTAAATGGAAGCTAATATAACCGAAAAAAGAGTCCAGATTACTCTGAGGAATTTCGCTCAAAATGGTAACAAAACAAGAGAAAAATATCCCTTATTTTTCTCCCATGTGTGCCGTGTGAGAGGGAGTATATGGGAGGAGTTTTACTCATTCTAACTCTCTAATTTTGATTATCATCAATTCACATCACAAGAAAAGGATACAGACTCTTTTTCTCTCTAATTTTCTAGCAAATACAAGGGCATTTCTCGATCAATCGTGGGTGAGATGATTAGGAGGATATCTGCTTTGATATCTGTTCTTAGGCCGAATTTACGAGGACTAAAGGTTATTCCTAATCCCTTTGTTTATTATGCAATTTCGTTTATGACCCGTTAATCATATAAATCGTAATTTCATTATAATCTTGTAAGATTAAAGAGATGTATACGGATATATTCGCACAAGTGGTATCAGAGCCATAGGGCTATGAAATTATTTTATGTGATTTTCATAAATATTATGTTGTATGATTATTGAAAGAAAAAAAAATTCGAAAATTTAAAAAAAAAAAAATCAAACTCACGGTTTTTTTTTTATTTTTGCCGTGATGAATTTTTTTGGGTTCCATTAAAGATTCATTTAAATTATTGTTTTAATCTGTTAAAGATGATAATATATGAATTTGTTGATATTTTAATTTAATAAGGATTAAATTAGAATGTAAATGGAATTGTACTGGATGTTAATGAACATCAATTTTTGTGCTATATATTTTCGGTATAAATTGTTTTAGATGTTCATATTAAAAGGTTAATTTGAATTATCTATTTGTATCAATGTTTAATAACGATTAGGCATTGTTTTGTTTGCCCCGATCTAGTTAATATAAGCATAATCGTCTTAAAACCGTTCCAATTTTTGGTGCTGCTACTGTACAAAATAAAAAAATAAAAAAATTTCTACTGTTTTTTTTATTGCTGTTAGCAGCAGGTATTTTTTATTTTTAATGTTTTTTTTTTTCGATTTTTGCTTAAACCGTGAGAAAAAGAAAAAGAAAATTTTTGGGACTGGTACTGTTCACGTGAACAGTGAACAGTAAAGAAAAAAAAAAATTTGTTTGATTTTTTTTGGGCATTATAAAGATAATGTTTGTTTGTTATTGTGAAAAGGTTCACAATAATGATACCCGATTATTTTAAAAAGGTTTAAAATAAAATGGATTATGGGAGATTAAATTTGTTGTGGGCAATTAAGAAATTGTCACATAATTTTGATCGTATAAAATGGTGGTTTGGATAATTAATCAACATAATTAATGAATTATGTCTTGTAGAATTAATTTATATAGTTGATGCATTTTATTTTATTTTTGTCGAATGAATGAATGAATGAATGGTTTTATTTACGTATTTTTGCAATTGGTTGAAAAATGTAATACCTAGTGTGGCCTTAGTTAATCATGTTTTCGTAATGATGGAAACATGGTTTGGATGTATTTATGAGATCTCTAATCTCCTTTTATTTCTTTTAATTATGTTTTTGGAATTAGAATGTAAATAGGTTTATTTTGTAATTTTGAAAATGTAATTTAAGAAGACTAAAGATGGAGATCGGATGCTCACTCCCGCTACATGGACCAAGATGAGACAAAGTCAAGCTTCTCGGGTCCATTAGGATGGATTCCAAACTTGTATTTATTGTTCATTTTGGTAGATAGGCCACACTAGGACCGTTGTAATAGTTTACGTATTTTTTCCATTCTTTTGCTTTTCATTCACATGTTAAATTATTGCATCATATTCCGCCTAAACCAAACCACCTAAATTGCATGAAAAATGATTCATATAGTTTGAATTTTCATCATGGACATACAGATGTCAATCGTTCATAGGGCCATCACCTTAGTCTAAATCATTCACGAAATGCTAGACATTTGTTCACTTAAAATGAATTAAATTTAAGATGATGGGATCTTCCGCTAAAATGAAAATTGAGATTAGTCTTTATAGGGATAACTACTATGAACCCCTTCTTCGTCGGAAGTCATAATATGACCCATTCTACGTTGGGTAAGTAGTGAGTGTTGACCTATTTTATCTCAACATTATAGTACGAGTAATATCTCGTGATTATGATGGACTAAAGATAGAATTTACAGAAATTTATCGACCAGGAATTCTAAAAGTAAAATTAGCCAAGAGGTTGGCTTATCAATTTACAGAAATTGAGTCTTGGGATCATTTATATAATTCTTGAGGGAGGTCAATTGTATAAATGCACGAGTCATCGCATTAAACAGTTTTTCATTAGACTCAAAATTAAAACGATGAAACTTATCATATTCATTTTCTTTTTCCACAGTTTTCGAATTTGTTATATACAGATATAACTGCTAAATAACAATATGGTTGGCCATACTGATGACCCAATGCCAAGTGCTACACTCGCTCGCGAGTCCTAGCTAAAGATCTTTATGGACAACATGAATCAGTCCACGCGACTGAAGAATGATGGGTCCAACTTTGCGGATTGGGAGGCGGCATTACGGAATGCTGCCATTGCTGACGGTAAGCTCAAGTACTTGACTGAGCCTCTACCGACTAACCCAGGCCCCAATACAGGAGCCAATGAATCACTTGCTTATAGTGATTTCGTTATGGAGGCGGGTGCGATAAAGAACGTACTCATCTTTGCAATGGAATCCAATTTGCAGAGGCGATTCATAGCCCAGGGTGCAAACAAGATTTTCACCACTAACTCTAACGAGTTCTCGAAATCTCCAAGGATCGTTAGCTATGAGTATACATGTCGCTTCTTTGAAGCGAAACTCCAGAAGGGCCAAGCGGTTAGCCCACACATTCTTGCTATGATCGAGAATGTCGAGAAACTGGAGGCTCTTGGTTGTAAAATCGATGAGAAGATCATTATTGATCGTGTGCTTCATTCACTTCATGATGGTTTTGCCCTTTTCAGGGCAAATTACTATATGAATGATATGAAGAAAAGTCTTCATCAGCTCCACTCACTTCTCGTACAGACCGAGAGTGATCTGAAATTGAGTGGGAGCTTGAAGCAGGAGGTTCTCATGATTGGCAACAAGGGTAAAGGTAAGGGCAAGGCTCAGACTGACCTAGCTGTAGGGAAGCCGAAGTTCAAAAAGCCAGGAAAGGTCAAGAGTGGGCCTGGTGAGACTAGCGGTAGCTCACGAAGAAAGACAAAGAGCAAAGAAAACATGGAGTGCCACCATTGCCACAAGACTGGGCATTGGAGGCGGAACTGTCCCGTGTATGCTGAAGACGTAAAATCAGGCCGCGTCACTCCTGTTGGTACGTCATCTTTTATTCATATGATTGAGATTAACCATGCAAGTTTCTGAACTTGGGTACTAGATACTGGTTGTGGTTCTCATCTGTGTAATCATTTGCAGGGCCTAAGAAGCATCACAACTCTCGCAAAGGGTGATGTGGACCTGCGAGTGGGGAATGGAGCTAGAGTTGCTGCCGTTGCAGTGGGAACATATGTAATCCAACTCCCTAGTGGTTTTGAGTTATTGCTGAATAATTGTTACTATGTACCCAGTTTGTCGAAAAACATTATTTCTGTTTCCGTACTTGATAAGGACAGTTTTTCGTTTTTAATAAAGGATAATAGCTGTATTTTCTCTTTAAACGATATGATTTATGGTAAAGCTGTTTCCATGAATGGAATATATGTTTTAGATCAAACCACAGATATAATGCATGTGAGTAATAAGAAAGCAAAGGTTGGTGACAAAGATCAAACCTATCTATGGCATTGCCGGATGGGACACATAAATGAAAAACGCGTGAAAAAGCTCATTGATAATGGGACTATCTCCCCATTTGACTATGAATCTTTGCCACTTGTGAATCATGTCTCATAGCAACATGAACTCGATTCCTTCTAAATGTGTTGGATGCCGCGCTGCTGACCTATTAGTACCATACATACTGATGTGTGTGGACCTATGTCAATCAACGCTAGAGGATGGCTATAGGTATTTTATCACTTCCGGACGATTTGAAAGTGATAATGGTTATGTCTACTTAATGAAGCAAAAAAGGAGTCCTTCGACAAGTTCAAGATTTCCAGAAACGGTGAAAAAACCAACTGATTGAAGATTAAGCACTACGTTCGGATCGTGGTGGCGAATATCTTTCGAAGGAGTTTGATCGACACCTTAAAGACTGTGGTGTAGTACTACAGTTAACTCCACCTGGAACCCCACAATTGAATGGTGTGTCCGAACGGAGAAATCGAACATTACTTGATATGGTTCGATCCATGAGGAGTCACACGGTTGTACCTGATTCATTGTGGGGTTATGCTCTTTTGTCAGCTGCTTTAATACTTAACCGAAGTCCGTCTAAAGCTGTAGACAAGACTCTATATGAATTATGGAAGGGAACGGTCCCTAACTTGTCCTTTATTCGGGTTTGGGGCTGCGAGCCTTATGTCAAATGGAGACCTGACGATAAGCTCGGCCCACGATCGGTCAAGACATACTTTATGGGTTATCCAAAAGGAATGTTTGGTCATTACTTTTATTCGCCTACCGAACAACGTGTTTTTGTTGCGGCTAGTGCGAAGTTT
>JAIUZE010070473.1:0-95219 GCA_022085475.1 Heliosperma pusillum
GAAGATAAGTCCGATCCGTATCTTAGATCGTAAGGATAGGAAGTTGAGAAGTAAAGTAGTTCCGTTGGTGAAAATCTTGTGGAGAAGTGCTAATGTCGAAGAAGAGACGTGGGAAACCGAAGCTTCTATGCGTAGTAAATATCCGAGTCTTTTCGAGTAAGGTAAATTTTTATTTTCCTCAAGTTTCGAGGGCGAAACTTTTTAAAAGGTGGGGTGATTGTAACACCCGGAATTGTACCCTATTTTTCTAATAGAAATATTTTTTCGAAATCGTTTCAGTAATTTTAAGTTTAAATTATAATTTTAAGTTCCGAGTCGAATTTAGAATTTCCGAGTTCGTATTTGGAATTTCTGAGAGATTTCATGAAAAAGCCGTCTTAAGTCAAGTTTGACTTTCTTGACTTTGAAAATCGTCTTTGACTTTTTCTCTCATAACTCACACAACTCATACTCCTTAACCTAATATTTCATTTCCACACAAAAATCAAACACATTTTCTTTCTTCCTCCTTAAGCAACTTTTCCCTCTTTGAATATCGATCTTTGATTCATCGTAACTTCTTCATTTCTCGATAGAATTTACGTAAGTTCGTCTTATTCTTCATCCCGTACCTTCCTCTATCCGTATTGATAATAAAATTATCGTCTTTCTCGCTTTTTAAGCATTCTGTCTTTCTCAAGATGAACTTTATTCATCTTTTTACGATCTAATTGTAGGTGGCGACCTCCAAGATCCCGACAAAGACTATTACCTTATAGAAGAGGAGCTTGACGATCATTAGAGGCGCATAGAAGGTAACGGTGAAGAGTTACTCGGTATTACTTACGTGTTTTACATGTTTATATGCTAGAAAATCGTATTAGATTACGATTAGGAAGTTTAGATACCATGCTATGATTAATGAATGATGTTATATGATGAATATTGATGATATATGTTGATTGTTGATGATTATTTGAAGTATAATTGAGTTTTGAAATGAATTGGTTGAGCTTTGGAAGCTCTCGGGTGAAGAAGTGCTCCCAGCCGGTCGACCGGCCGCCGGTCTGACCACCGGCTGGGAACACATCAGTAACTCCTTTGGAAATTTGGGTTTTTGCATGATATGGTGCTCCAGGCCGGCCCACCGGCCACCGGTCCATCCACCGGCCTGGAACACATCAGTAAGGCAAGTGTTAATTTTGGTGTAGTGCTCTGTGCCGGTCGACCGGCCGCCGGTCGACTGACCGGCCCAGACCCCTTTCCTCTGTTTTTGGGATTTTGCCTGTGTTCTGAGCCAGCCCACCGGCCGCCGGTCTCCAGCCCGGCCTGGAACACGGCTGTATATTTTTCCTTTAACTTCTAAAACTCGTGATTTGTAATAGTTCGCATGATCGGTTTATCGTATAATTTTACGTAATGGTCTTATGAATATCCCGTATTGATATATATATCTCTTTTCGCATGTAATCACATGTTTTGTGACGTTTTCGATATGTTCCCACTTTTGAGTCCGTTGTTTTTACAAATGTTACGGTTTGAGGACTATTTTGGTATGTGCTTTGTACTCTCATTCCCTTGTCTACCTTCCCGTTCGTAAGGATGGAATGTCGGAACGGAGAGGTATCCTACTGCTTAATTGCATGTGTTAGTGGGCATACGACGACGTTGTTGTGAGTTGAACGCTATGCGTTGATCGACCCGGCCGTCAAATGTTGTGTACTTGCGAGGTGGTGTTATTTGCATGTAGCGTACCGCTTGTTATGAGGCTTGTGCTCTTTTCCGCCTCTTTCGTGAATTGTTCTACCGAATTTGGGGTACTCGGCGTCTATGATTGCCCGAGTCTTGGATGTGGAACGTCTTACCACATGTCGAATCGGAACACGTCTTATTCCGAGAGTCTGGCCAGGTTTAGACTAGGACCGTATTATTATCGTTGTCCTACCGGTAGGAAATTAGTCTACATATACAAAATGTAGCATCGTGTATGAGTTCAGGGAAACGTCTTATCCCGTGGATGCCTGTTAATCATACTTTCCATGTACACGAAGCTAGTGCATTTTATTTACCGTGAGAAAGTTCGTCTTTTGGTGTCGTTGTCTTTGATGTGTGTTCAATGATGTATTCATGTATTGCATTACTTGTACACCGTCAAGGTCCTTGGTTCGTGAATGGATGATAATATGTTGGATATTATGTGATCATCGCATGACTTGACTGGTTTGTCTGTCTAGTCTCAATCTTATCAATCTTATACCGCTAACGGTGAGATGCAAGCCCTAGTGAGCGTATTCGATTGCCTAAGAGTGTCTTTCCCGAGTCTTGGAATAACATGATGGTTACGGATTTGATTTCTACATGATCTTATCATTTTCTATAGAATTGCCTATCTAATCTTATCGCAACTCACATGTATATATATATATATGCATGCTTTACTTTCGTATTACCTTATGTGTACGTTTGATGTAATATGGCTGGGAGAACCCGGAGTTACTCCCCACTGACTGTGGCATTATGTTTTTCATGGATGAACTGGTTGCATGCTATGGATGACTTTTTGGATCTGATATTTTGGGGTTCGGGTGTGAGCTAGCGGGCGTTGTCCCTGGAAGTTCACCTCTAGACGATAGTAGCTAGTTTTTGTTAAACACTTGTTCTTTGCTAACTTTTGAAGAGACCCCGTCTCTTTATTGTATATTCCGTACTTAGTTGTAATATTTTGACACACCTCGTGTTATTTAACTTGCATGTATAAAAGTTTTTAAAAACTACCTATTTCCGCATTACAATTCACATGCTTGTTTGATTTATTATTCCGCATTCGCGAGGGTTGTCACAAAACCCGTTGGATCAAACCGGCTAGAAACAGAGTCTGTATCACATAGACTTAAACATAAAATCAACATATTCATATATGTTATTTTATTAACTTCTAACATGTGAATTATTATAACATACCAGAACCCCGTTTGACTTAACTGATATCCAATTAAACTACGATCTCGTCTTATAATTTCTAACATGTGAGAAATAATAATTTTATGAAAAAACCTTTTTAATTTAAATATTTTACTTATTAACATTTCCCACTTGCTAAATATTACAAAACACGATAAAAATGACGATAACTCAAAAACCGTCACAAGTCCCAAAGTGGAACCCACGGGCTGAGTTGGGCCGGACCCCACATGGGCCTGGATGGGCCCCACGGCCTGTTTTGGGCAAAAATGGCTGTTTTGACAATTTTAATAAAAACCGTTTCTAATTATTTCCCGCATGCTTATCATAATTAAAACCCGTCAAAACAACAATTAAACAATCAAACATCGACACAACCCAAAGACCAAAACCCGGACCCACCATGGACCAACCCAGACCGGGTCTGAACCGGCTTGGACCGGTCTGGTTGGTCCGGTTCTCAGCCATCCACCACGGTTCCACCACATCAAACACCACATTAATTTCTAACATGTTTTAATCATCAAACCACCATTTCAACATCCATTCATACAAAATCATAACTTATTAAAATCATCAAAATTTATCAAAAACACTAAACTTGTTAAAATTTCCTACACATCATAAAAATCATAACTTATTAAAAATCATCAAAATTTATCAAGAACACTAAACTTGTTAAAATTTCCTACACAACCTAAAAATCATAACTTATGGAAAATCCTCAAAATTCATCAAGAACACTAAACAACATAAAAATTCATACAACATAAAAATCATCAAGAACAATAAAACAACATGAAAATTCCATACAACATAAAAATCATCAAGAACAATAAAACAACATAAAAATTCCATACAACATAAAAATCCTCAAGAACAATAAAACAACATAAAAATTCCATACAACATAAAAATCATCAAGAACAATAAAACAACATAAAAATTCATACAACATAAAAATCATCAAGAACAATAAAACAACACGAAAATTCCATACAACATAAAAATCATCAAGAACAATAAAACAACATAAAAATTCCATACAACATAAAAATAATCAAGAACAATAAAACAACATAAAAATTCCATACAACATAAAAATCATCAAGAACAATAAAACAACATAAAAATTCCATATCATCTCATGTTACTACTAAAATCATAAATAACCATAACATGAATAAAAACTAACAGTTATGTGACATTAATTCGTCGAGTAAAACGGAATTGTTACCTTAGCTAGCCAAAACAATTAGCACCAAAATAATAATAAGAAGTATATAATAAAAAACCCTCCTACTAATCTTCACCCAAAATATACGAGTCTCCAAACTCGTCTTCAAAATCTTCCCCTATAAGAAATAACAAGAAAAACATTATTAGAACTAAAAATATGAATTTCCATAATTAAAGTGTTGAAACGATTTTGTCGGAATTGAAATAAAACCGTACGTGAAGATGAGGAGCGAAGAGGAGAGTCTAGAAATATAAATTAGGATGGATTTAATTAAGAAACAAAGATTTTATGAAGGTTTTGCTCAAGAACGATGAAGAACAATTGATGAACGACGAAGAACACGAAGAACGATTAAAGAAAGTGATATTTTGATCTTTATTTGATTTGTTGAAAAATGAAAAGTTGTTAGTGAGTGGAGTGTTGTGTGAGCCGTGTAAATATAGGCCAAGATGGATGTCGGGTTGTGAAATTATTGTTACGGAATTGACTCGCGATTAATAATTATTTTACGGTAATCGATTAAATATAATTAACGATAAAGTTAATTATACTAAATATAAAGATATTATGTTATTAAAATGAAAAGAAAGAAAATATAAAGGTCAAAGAGAGGACAAAGGAGACGTGAGAAATGAAGACAAATCGGGTCTGTTTTTAAGCGATTGCGGAATTTAAGTTGACAGACCGATAAAGTTACAAATATCTTAGATATTATTATTAGTTTAAACATATTAATTAAAAGATCTAACATGAGTGAAAAATAGGTGACATGGGGCGTGTGAAATGGGTAGGAATCGGGTCTGATTTTGAGCGATTTGCGTAATTTAAACGGACGGATCGATAAAGCTACAAATATCTTAGATATTTGTATTAGTTTAATCGAAACAATTAAAATATCTCAAGTTAGTGGAAAACGATGACATGGGCGTGTGACTCATGCCAAAGTCGAGTTTCGATTTTGTTACGGGATTTACGATGAGTCCGGAATAGTTAAATGACGTTCGGTTAAAACCGTAAACGTTATTCTTTAAATTCCGAATAAATTCAAAATAATTATATTAAATTATGATAAATCTTAATAAATCTAAATAAAAATAAATCAAAAATATTATTTTTTTAAATAAAATTTCGGTCTTCAAACTTATGAGGCGAGTCGGGAAAAAGTCAACGGAAGTCAAAGTTGACTGAAAATTCGAGAAAAGTCAAAGATGACTTAAAGTCAAGAAAAGTTTAGGACGACTTAAAAGTCAAGAAAAGTCAATGACGACTTTTAAAAAGTCAAGAAAAGTCAAAGACGACTTAAAAGTCAAGACAAGTCAAAGATGACTAAAAACGGTCTTTTCATGAAATCTCTCAGAAATTCCAAATACGAACGCGGAATTTCAAAATACGACTCGAAACAATAAATTCTATTTTAAAAACTTAAGTTCTACTGAAAAGTGTTAGTAAATATTTTTACTAGAAAAATTGGGTACTTTTCGGGTTGTTACATCACTAGAGCATTTGCATTAGGTTGTATATATGTTGCTTAATTCTAGATCATGGCATATAGTTGCATTTAGGAGAACTTTTTGGAATGCCTAATTTGGAAATTGAACAAGCTTGGATAGACCCTTGTAGATACTTTTTTGCTTAGCACTTTGCCTATTAAAATAGATTTTGAAACACCTTTTAATGTGTATTTTTAGTATAATTTTCGCACCGTTTCCTAGAGCCTAGTCAAGGGCTTGCATTTACCATCTTGACCATCCCCATGGTGTGAAAATTCCTTGGTGAACGCTTTCCTAGGTGACTCTCGAGGCCATGTAATTGTCCAATCATCACATTTCACTACATTTGACAAAAAGGAAGTTTTTCCATCACAAGTCCAAAAATTGAGTTCAAACACAATTGAAAAGAAAAGCTTGAAATTTTGCATATATTTGCTTTAGTCCTAGCTTAGGGAGTGCATATGGAGACTTCTAGGCTCTTCTACAGTACCCTCAATACATATGGGGTCGTTCTCGATGTCGCTACGACGAGGATTTGCCTATTGTTGGTCTCCGCCGCACACCTTTCGCTAGGCTACCTTGCTCTCAAAAGGCACCCAAATCAAGCAAAAATCAAAAACAAAAAGAAAAAGAAAAAAAAAAAAAAGAAAAAAAAGAAACCAAATAAGAACTCAAACATCTCGTTTCCTTACCTTTTTGATGATTACTCCTACGTTACATGGCTAAGAGGGGACGACCCTTCCTTTCACTTAGGTGAGAGGCGGAATTCTGATCCTACAGTGTCTTCTAACACCATGGGGCCCTCGCTTTCCATCCCGCCTTTTCACCCTTGACAAAGCTTTCTAGTGAACGTGAACGAATATACTAACTTTACACAATAAAGAGGTGATATATTTCTATCTTTCTAGGTTTAGTTCTTTGTAAAATTAGTAAGTACATGGGAATTTGCATGCTTGAAATTTTTCCATTTTAGATTAATCCCGGCGCATGGATGAGGCATGTTGCCATTTGCTTTTGTAGATGCATTCTCATTTGTTTTGTGTGCTTTGTTGCCTAGAATGCATCGGAGTTTTGGCAAGAGCCCACTTGCCTTGCAAGAAGGTGTCCTACCTCATGGATACCTTGTTGCGAGTTGAAGGGACGGAGCAAGGCCCGTTAATTGCCTTGTATCGGTTAGGTTTAGCGTAGTTAATTAAGGGTCTTGACTATTGTTCATCCTTACTCGGGACGAGAAAGGGTTTGGATTGGGGAGATTTGATATAGTGTCATTTCACCCTACATTTTCACCCCTTTTTGTCTCGTTTTGCTTGCCTTTAACGCTCCCTAGGAGCGTTTCTACGTGTTTTACCTTCTTCTAGCATATTTCTCGCTTTTATCGTGTTTTTGTAGGTAAACCGTCAATTGAGGCGATTTCTACCTACTTTTGATCAACAAAGAAGAAGGTGAATCATTCGGAGAACCCACGGCATACCTTGGGGGCCCCGCATACCCTTGGGGGCCCTACTCGATGCGCAAAAGCCCTCCCGAGTCAAGGCAAGCGAAACCGGGAAGGAAGCAACAAAGTCAAGCGAAGGAAGAAGGGAAATGAGCATCTCACGGGCGTGAAACCCATTTCACGGTCGTGAGATGCTTTTCCAAAAAGAAGGATTTTCGTGCATTTGAGCTCACGGCCGTGAAACTCATTTCACGGTCGTGAAAGCTCAGTCACGGTCGTGAAACATGCTTCACGGTCGTGACTTGTTCGTGAAAGAAGACCTTGCTCTGCCAATTCCTTCACGACCGTGACTTGCAGTTTCACGGTCGTGAGACTTGTTTCACGACCGTGAAACCCATTTCACGGTCGTGACTTTTCCAGTCCACAAAGCTTCTCGAGGCCCATCTTTCCTTCATTTTGTAAACCTATATATAGACCCTCTCATGTAATTAAAGGGCACGAAACCCTAGATCCAAAACCCTCATAGAATTAGTGTTTAATCTTGTATTAATCTTCTATAATTAAGCAAATTAGTCGGTTAATTAGTAATTTCGACTTGGTTTAGTGTATGAACTTGGGTTATATTCAAAGATTTGTGACAAAATCTTGGTATTTATATCAAAGTTCTCATCTTTCTCCAAGTGGGTATAATTTCTCTACTTAATCTTGTCTTTAATTAAGTTTTCATTTCAATTATTGTTATCTACTTATTGTTAATTAGAAAATGTTTATTGTTGTTGTTGATTTCCTTTTGCAATCTTTAGTAAATGTTGAATTTCCCTTGAGTATGATTGAGTAGTGATTAATCTAGGATTAGTGGGGGATAATGGGTTTTAATGAGGGTTAATCTTTGTTTGTTGGGTTGATTTGTTGATTAATTGTCTTTCTTCCAACTTTCGCATACCATATGTTTGATGAAATGCTTGCTTGACAAACTTGCATGATTCATGTTTTTCATACATTTTCGTAAGATCGATAGCCTCGGAATATGTTAGGATTTGCATATAGTTGGTATATCGACCGTGTGTACGCGAGAGCTAGCTTGGTTCGGTATATGGGAGGGATTGTAAGAACGAGAGTCTCAATCCACCGCGCCCAAGTTTGACTACCCATTAACAATGAACCCGACTCACTAGAACCCAAATTACCCATTTGAACCCACCGATCCTAGACCTTCCTTTTATTGATTCTTATTTGATTCTCTTCTCGTCTTAGACTCCTTTCGTCGTTTTTAATTGTTTTTAATTGTTGTTATCTTAGTTTAGTCAACAAACCCAAACTCATAATTACTTTGTGACTTGCAAGAGACTCTAGTAGACTTTTAGATCACTTCTAAACAACAACCGTCCCTGAGATCGACATTCTTACTTCACAACTATTTCACTACATCAAATATTGTGCATTGTCCAATAACTCGGTAAATCATAGTGTCGTAATACTTGATAATATAGGTATTTGATACCTGAACAGGTATACCAAAGGCGAACTTTTTGGTTGTGCAATTCGACACGTGCAATGTAAATTTTTAACATCATCAAACTAAATGGCTCGGCCACTAGCTAGTCACATAAAGTTAGCCTTACATGTTCAGAAACATCAAGTTACATCACAAATAATTCAAATTATGATTAGTGTCAAGTATTAAGTTAAGTCTAAAAAATGGTGACAAAGTCCACATTCATAGTTGACAATACAGAAAGCCATGGCAATGCAACTAATATTACTAATAACAAAACCGTTGAGCATTTCTAAGCAATTAAGGGTTGTGAATGCTTTATTCTTTGACATACCATCTCTTTTTCACACCAAACAACCAAACCCGGAATAATAAGCATGTATCACAAGTTCAAATAAACTTACCAGACTGAAAAACCATCATGAAACAAACAATATGAATATACGAAAAGCTTCCCATATGTTGGCCACTTAGTCGGTTTTCTTTTTGCATAAGCCTTGGCCATGTACTAAACCTGCTATTAATTGATTTACAAATATAGCTCTATTACAACAATAAATTTAACTTTAAGAAATATGTTAAGTTGTCATGAAACGCGAAACACTATGACAAGAGAACTATCGCTACTTTAAAAGGAAAAAACAACATTTGTCAACAACTTAATTAATGAAGAAACAAGGTACTGACTACTGTCGAATTATAAGACGATTACAAGTTGTACATTGTCACCATAACATTACATTGAAAAACCAACTAAGGAATGGAAGTGACAATATATTACACATGTACAAACCAGTTTACCACATTAATCTGTTAATATTACACGGTTGATCATATATTTTTATACATTGGCTCGGACACAATACATTTCGTGGCTTAGTAAACAAACGTTATGATGCAAAAGGAGCACTTGAAAATGTTATTACAAACTTGTTTTCCGTAGTAGGAGTAACTAATGAAGCGTATAAATAGTGACTAAAACTCATTAATCTCAATATTATATGAAGCTCACAACCTTGAGTATTGTGATGTCACAAAATTAGATATAAGCATTTGAAGTGGTTATGCTCAAATAGGAGTATTTGGATTGAGTTTATGTGTGACCTGTGACTACTCACCGAAAACGTACATGAAAGTATACAAAGCTTTATTCTTAACTCCACATGCTGACAATCACATAGCTACCCATTTATATATAGGAATTTCAAGTACATCCAGCTTATTTACTCCCAAAACTGAGTATCAATACAGATTTTGTTGCTTTCAACTAATTGTAATTTCTAATGGATGCATTTACAACTAGTGGGCTTAGAAGCGAACACATTTGGCATTAGAGCTCTACATTTGTTCTCAATTAGCAAAAAAAGGCGACTAGTTTGGACACAATTAGAAGGAACGAATTTGTCTTCCTCCTCTTCCTGCCCCTTCTCCCTTTTTCTATTTCTCTTTGTCCTTAGCCTCCTCCTCATCCTTTGTCTTCCCTTACCATTCCCGTTCTCTTCCACCTAAGACGCTTTTAAATAAATAAATAAAAATCATGATTATGTTAAAAATATTGCTAGGCAGCAGATGAACAACATAATATAACTGCATATATATAAGCACATATAAGGCTATAACAATTGTCTAAATATCAATCTATGGCTTAACCTCATGTGAGACATGAGAACGATCACAAAGGCATCCAAGAAATCCCTTCACATGGTGACTCACATAGCAAGGCTCTATTCTATACTAAAAAATTTAGTAGTAGCATACTCGTCAACAATAGGTCATGTCAGAATCACACTTTTAGTCGTTTTCATTTAATCATAATTCCACCTTTAGTTGATTTCTTTTAATTATAATTCGTAACAGATGAAGGACGTTAAGTGATCTTAGAAGAGGGCACATTTTGCTCCAGCTCTACATTTGTTCTAAAATAGCAAAAAAATGATGGCGTAAACAATGACCAGTAATAACCGGAATTAGTTATAACTAATCATTTCATAACAATGATGGCGTTTGGGGAAAAGAAACCCAAATAAATGGAGATGACATACAAAATCAACAACCCAAACTGTCATAGTTCATCTGCAGCAAGTGATACAAACGAACACCCTAACTACCTATATGACGACATTGACCCCAAAAGCCACAAAAGAAAAGGCCTCCCAAACTAAACTGATCCGAACTAACGAATCTGGAACTTGAAAAATTATTTGTTAATTTATCGAATGAGATGGAGCAAGGAAACACCATGTGAAGAGAAAGATGAGCAAATGAGCGAGATTTATACCAAAAAAAAACCACAAAACAAAAAGTAGCCCAAAAACTAAATCAAGCCGGAATAACGAACCTGAAACTGGATAAGAGATGCCTTTATTTATCGACTAAGCTAGATAAAGGAATCGCCATTTGAGGAGAAATATGAGCAACTGAGCAATATTTAAGAGGGAAAAAGTCATAGCCAAAATCACAATGCACATCTAACGGAAATGGAGTCCGTAGAGGTACACGTCGTAACCAAAGCCGCAAGTGCAAAGCACGGTATGGGTTCAATACCTCTGTGTAGGGCCCGCGAGCACAACCGCCAATGTAAAGCACCGGCAATGCAGATAGCCATTTCCCCCGACCACAGCAGAACTGCAACGTACAACAACATATAATTACATCCTAGATGACATGGAAAAAAATATAATAACACGAAATAAGTACGGATGATGGTCAAACGGTCTTGCCGCCTCCAACCCAAACCAGTGCGGAGAATCGCAACACAGACTCACTGGCTCTTCACCCCTCAATCTGAGATCTCATCCCACACGCGCGCAAACAATTTGTCAACTCCCTGCCACAGTAAAATGTACCAGTAATGATAGAACTAAACATCGCCTGGTAAAAAAGTCAATAGATATTAGCAAACTGAACAAAACATGACCACCTTTGAATAAGAGCAACACATTTTCAACTAACAAAGGTGGCCCTTGTGCTATGAAGCTGAAAAGGGCAAGTCCTAGCCACCTCAGAATCGTAATGATTATCAGCACTTAGTGCAAACTGATTGTAAGGTAACAGACGATTTAAAAAAAGGGACACCCGACAATTGATCTAGAAATACAATAAGCTCTTAGTTACCAGGCCTCTGACCATCAGCCGCGACATGCCTCAATACACAAGAGGCCGCTATAACAAAAATTAGAGTCGTCAGAAGGACATTCGCAACAGATTAGTATCTAGCCAGAGGGAAAAAGTACATATGCACGCCAACAAAAACGGTACCAATGCTCCGGCACTACCGACACAATTGCCAAGACTAAATATGTTGGTAAGATTCAGAGTTACGCCCACCCACGCGAAATCCACATCGTTAATTAGGTTTAAATGCACACCAATAAATTTAAAATTCGAGGTAATAAACAAGCAAACGAAGAATAATACACGCAAAAAACTGAGTATATGCTGCTAGGGGCCTGAATTGACCAACCGGGGTCCAAAATGAAGATACTAATAGTATTCAAGCGCAAATGAAAACTTTAAAACGACCACTGAGCAGTAGCCAACAAATACATGTCGACGCTGTCATTTGATAGGTAACAACTCTATGCGTACGGTGTCAGTCGAAATGGTAAGAACCATAACAGATACACCAGGAAACAACATCAAATCAATAACCAAAGAACATCTTTGCGTGAAGCTACAATTGACACAATAAAGCAATCTATATCGAGGGCCACAATACCAAATCAGCAAACAACGATTAGAATTCACGGTTACAAAGATAACACAGTACTGATTTGGCTTAAGACAGCGATGGAATGGGGAGTAGGCACACTAAACAACCTCCCCCCTCCCTCCCCCCAAAATAAAAAACACCATAAACAAATTAAAACCAAACATCAGCAGTACTGTTAAAGAAAACGTCGCGGACTACCTTAAAGAACCTAGCATAAGAAGTTGTTTTGACGCAGCAATCAAAGAGGCAAAAGAAACATAAGCAAGAAGTGACATAAGCTACCTGAGACGAGAAGAGCGAGCGTGAACTTAATACTCATCTATTCTAATCTCTAATTCCAAACCATTTGAACCCTATACTTTTCAACCTGAAATCAGTACATCTACAAACTAAATACGCTTAACGAATAAAACAGAGATATGGAGTGAAATATAACAGTTTTTTTTTAGCAAAGTTGCATAAGATCAGTCTTCAGCACCTAGTGACAATAAGCCTAGTAGACTTTCTGCTGGATCTTTAACAGCTTGAGCCATGACATCCATCTCTCTATATAGCTTCGCATCTTTATCAAGCACTAAAATCAGTGAAGAAATTATTCAAGTCCCTTTGAAGGCTTACAACATCACCAACATCACCACCATACATACAGATAAACAACCAGAAGCAAAGCAGAATTCAAATCCGCAATGAGGCATGTAGTATATTAACAAATAACTAAATAAATTACCTCCTCTAATCCCATTTCATCACAGAGAACACAAAAAAAAAGAATTGGTGTACTCAACACAAAAAACAAAGATTACAATAATCAACAACTAAGGAACAATACCTTTAGAACTGAGTCAAACCCCTCAATCCACATGCCATGACCACTGTAACCACAACGACGACAATCTAAATATACAAACGCTATAAAAAGGAAGGCAAAAAAACCTAATCAGTAAACTCAGCTCCTCTCTTTTTATGTTATATATCTAAATGTTTTGATGGGTTTTAAACAGAAGAAGCCGGCTACATCTGAAGATGCATCCGAGACTAAGCCAAAGAAGAAGAAACTGACCAAAGTCGGCCACATTTGAAGATACATCTGAGGCTAAGCCAAAGAAGAAGAAACTGACCAATCTGACCGGTATCAATGTAGCATTACTCTATCACATAAACTTATATGATAATGTGACGGTCGACGTGTGGAATCAACCCATTAACCATATAACTACATAAGTAATACAAAAGTTTTTAGGTTGGTTTCACATGCCAGACCTCTAAAAGTAAGAATAGAACAACAAGCTTCACCAAGATCCCGCAAATAGCAAGGGTAAAGAGACTCGCATACACCTTGCCAACGGGTCTTGTACCGTGATCACGAGGGGTTACTAAAGACTACGCCTCATTATTGTCTGACATTATTCGTAAGGTTAAAGAACCAAACTCAATAGCTCAACTGGTAAAATATAGACATGGTACCCCTTTTCACTCTGATCTCCTCACTTTTTCTCCACCCCTCATTAATCCAACACCCTCCTACCAGGCTGCCCCCATTTCATTACAAATCCATCCTACCCCATCTAAACAAATCAAGTGCATACTTAATCCCTCCCTGCCACTCAATCTAAAAGGAACTGAACACAAACTCTTTTTCCTGCTCCCCATCCCTCCCTTTTTGACGTTCCTCCATGATTTAATTTTTATCACAAGGGACAGAATATAGCCAAATAAAAACATCTTATAAATGTCAGTTGCCCTATAATATGCCTCAAAAGAACATTGCTCAAAGACTTCAAACATACAAACCGAAAACATAGCTCATATGATCTCCCTCTCTTCCCCTCCCTCTCCCCCTCTCCCTCTCCCTCTCCCTCTCCCTCTCCCTTTTAATTGAAAGAAAAACACAAACAGAAAATCCCTTCCCACCGTCCTTTCTACCCTTTCCTCCTCCCACATACGCCATTTCTCTCAAGCAGAGCAAAATCAAGCAGAAAGTTGAAACAAACGACACATTTTAATCAAATAGGATGACTGAAATTGAGAACAATAAAGAGAAAATACCTTTGAGAAGAGCTGTGATCAGAGTTGCTAGGTTTCTCTTCTTCTGCTCTCAAGCTCTATTGCAAAAATTCTAAGAGGAGTAGTAGAAGTATGAATAATAGAGAAATAAACTGAGAGCTTTGACCTGATTCAAGCATCAGAAGAGGTAAATGGGGGTAGCATATGCACTCAGAAAAGTACCTGGACCCTATCAAATCACCAATACTTCAATAATTAATTAAAACGTACTTTATAAATATATGAAATCAGAACCCTAAATAAGCGAATGAGATAAGTACATGTGCTTTAGATAGCGATGAAGGGAGGCTTTATCTAGAGTAGTATATGGGGCCTTCAATGAACAAAACAAGCAGGACAGAGTCAAATGGAATATAGATGAAATTGGAAATAATAAACCCAAGAAATGGAATGAATGGCAGAGAAGCGTGAAAGGAAGAATGAATGGCAGACAGTGTAAGAGAGGTCATGATACAATAAAAGAATCCAGAAATGAAAAAACAAAAAAAATACATCAAACTGAGTAACAAAAATAAAATGAAACTCATATTGGTTTATAAGAAGGAAAAAATACCTATAAGCAGAGCATCGATTAGAGTCGCTAGGCTTCTCCTCTTCTGCTCTCAAGCTCTTACTGCGCAGCCTGAGACAACTGCAACCACAACTTCGATTAGCAACCAAAAACCCCAGGAATACAGTAATAATAGTAAAAAAATGTTGTAAAGCAAAAAAGATATTGTTGTAAAGCAAAACAGTCAAAAGGGGATTCACAATCATAACAAATAAGCCATGGTAAGGACTGCATTCACAAGAACGACAATCTACATATACAAAAAAATAAAGGTCAGTCCCAATTAGCAACCCCAAACCCCATGAATACAGTAATAATAGTAAATAGGAAAAAGAGTTGTAAAGTAACTATACCCACAAAAGAGTAGGGATTAATCGGAAAATAAAAAGAGTATGAAACAAGAACAACGAGATCCAAATCATATCACGAAAATAATGAAAAGCTAAGGTGAATATTAGCAAAAATCTGAAGCCGTACTGAATTTGTGGAAGAGAGAAAGAGGCAAATGAGTAGATTCAGCAGAAGTAAGAAAAGTTGGACATGTGGGTGGAGGAGAAGGAAATAGCCAAACTTTGGTCAAAAAGGTGAGTTAAATATTGTTCAATAGATTAGTAGATATATATATTGTTCAGAAAGGTGAGAGTGTGAGAGGAATGGAGGGCGTCGATGTAAAGGCAGATGGACGGTTGAGGGAAGAAACAAAAGGACTATTCATAAGAATAGTGTTTTCAAAGTTCTCCCTTTTAAAAGGGTATAGATTTTATAATACTAATTTAAATTGTAGGTGGTGCATATGAAGAAATGCTTAAATATCGTGAAACTCCGGAGTTTCAGGCTAAGTCGGCCCAAGCATCTACAAATAAAAGAGGAGGAAAGAAAGATGGAGCGGCTGGGCCTTCACATCACGGAGGATCTCGATCTTTCTTGGACCTAGTTTTGGGTGTAAGTTTACATTTTATTAATCCACTTTTTCGTCCATTTGAAAATTATAACTTAATTTTTTTTATTATTAAAATCTTCTTATACAAGTCTTTAATTTCTTCTTTTAGAAGGGTAAGAAGAAAAAAGGTAACACGCCCACGGCTCTGGAGCTCTTCCTTGACACCCATTCCCGACTCCAAGACAATAGAAGATATTGGATTAAGCCAAAAGATAAGGAACTATATGTAAGTTTCAAACCATTTTTGGATTTTTACAATAAGTTCTTTTTTTTGAATGTTTAAAAAATTTTGTAGCTATTTTTAATCATAATGTTAATATTTTGTAGGAATCATTTTTGGCCGAGAAAGTTAGGCAACCCGAGAAGCCCGATAACGAGATTTGGTTCGACTTGGTTAAGGGTTTCAAGAAGGGGAATCTGTTGGGAATTGGCTCGGCTAAGGATGTATTCTACGAAGCTCTAAGGGGAAGGATGCCTTCCAGCTCAAGACAAACTTACGAGCCGGGAGTCGTAGGTAAACTCCAAGCCCAACTTGATGAAGAAAGAAGAAAAAACGCCGAAAGGGATGAGGAAGTTCGGATAATGAAAGAAAAATTTAAGGCTTGGGAAACCATGTTCAACAAATGCAACCAAGGTCCGCCTCCCTTTCGGCGAGATTATGATGAAGGCAATGGAGGTGGTGGTATGCAAGCCGAAGCCAATATGGGTTTCCTTGGCTTTTGCTTTTAGTTTAGAAACTTGTTAATTGTGTTTGTTTAAACTTGATTTTGTAAACCTTTATCAAGATTTGTAAACTTGAGACAATTTTCTTGATATATATGAGGATGTTCGTTTCTCATCGTGTTGTTGTAAATGTGTGAAATTGTGGTTTTTTTCTATTGTACTTGCAGGTATGGTATGGTAATGAAATGGCAGGATGAAAACAGAATTTTTCGTGCAATAAAATAGGTGTTTTGGCGACTGAAATGTCCATTTAGCGACTGTTTTCAGTCGCCAAACCCCCTGTATTTTTACAAACTCAACTTGATTTTGCGACTGATTGGCGACTGATATCAGTCGCCAAATTGGCGACTGCATGGTGTAGTGGTCGCCAAATTGGTGACTGAAGGCGACTGATATCAGTCGCCAAATTGGCGACTACTTCACCATTCAGTCGCCAATTTGGGCGACTGATTTTAGTCGCAATTTGGCGACGCTTTTGTCAGTCGCCAAATTTGGCGACCGAAATCCGTCGCCCGAATTTTATTTGGCGACTAAGGCATGCGACTGGGTCTTGGCAACTGATTTCAGTCGCCAAATTCACTTTGGCGACTGAAATCAGTCGCCAACATCGGTCGCCTGAATGTTGTTTTCTTATAGTGGGGAATGTTCCCGTAGTTGATTGAAGATGGGGCACCATCGGTGCTTGGTTGTGAATAAGAACCCAAAGTGGCCATTGGAATGTTTGGTGGAGGATGTGATGATCTAGGAGGTGTTGGACTTTCTTGGTAGTTGAGTGGTGAAGGTGGTGAATTATTGTGATTAACGTTGATTGAAGTTGTGATGTAGGTATGTCGAGGGGTAAAGTGTGGAAATGAAGAAGTAGAAGGGATATTTGTTGGTGAGTATGGTGGGTTTATAGAGTTGTGAGGAGGGGAGAGTCTAGGATGAGGAATCACTCTAGAGGCTTGCCAAATTCTTAGAGCTTGGGACGTCCTTTCGGGCTTTGGATCGTAGAAGAATGGAGCTTGTCCCCCTTTATGCATAAACTCAAATAAACCGTTAGTCGCCTACTGTCAAATGGCACTAGGGAAAGAAAAATGAAAGCAAATTAACCACACCAATTAGACTAAACATAAACTAAACACTGTTCCCCGACAACGGCGCCATTTTGATAACGATATTGTCGCGAACCTTATTATCAAATAAACCGACTTCCTAAATGAGTAATAGGGAAGTGCGGTTATCGAATTCACGGAGACATTTTAAGTAATAGTCTATGCTAAGATGCGTTTCTAAATGCAAACAAGTTAATTAAGACTAATTCAATAAAGAGGAGAAACGTTATGGGAGGTCGGGGAAACGGACCTACAACAAGTCTATGGAATGAAAATTAAATGCTCAATCAAGAATGAGGGATAAACGTATTTTGAAAAGGTCTATCGAACAATCCAAGCCAATGACACTCGACCCGATCCCTCGAGTCAAGGTAGTCAACCAAGGGAAGGTGTCAACATAGATGTTTCCAACTAGGTCAAAATTACGCCACCCGGGTCAAGTTGTCACCTTAGCCGAGTGACACACCAAGGTCCTAAAAGGTTCAAGTTCGGGTCCCCTAATTTGATAAATGAAAAACAACTCAATATTTTAGTAAGACAAGCGTAAAAATCATAATCCCCATATTCCCCTAACTAGGAAACTATTATATCATGGTTAAGCACATATGATAAATTAGGAAATGAACGTAAATCATGAGAAACGACATGCTCTTAAAATAAAGGTTCTAACTTTAATTCAAAGAAAACTAGAGATATTTGTAACACCCTCAAATGTACCCTATTTTATTTTAATAATATTATATTATTATGAATTAGCGTAATTTTAGAGTTAGATTAGAACTTAGTTTCCCGTGTCTAATTTAGCAAATCCGAGTTCGTATTTGGACTCTACTCGTAATTCCGTGTGGGTTACGCCTTAAGCCGCATTTTGGGCTTTTTCCCCCATATTTTTCCACTCACCCTTTTATAACCCGTACTACCCTTTTTCTTCCACTCACTCTCTTCTTCCTCACCAAACCACCAAAACCCTAACCGCCATTTTCTTTATCAACTCAAGCTTCACATAACTCATCCATTCCTCACCCATATCCCTTGATTTTCATCATAATCTTCCCCTCTTATCGTCCTCTACCTTGTGTGGTAATAAAATTACCGTCTTTCTCATTTTCAATTTTTCCGTCTTTCTCAAAGGTGAATTGTATTCATCTTTTGGTGTCCTTGGGTAGGTGGAGACCTTCAAGACCCCGACAAAGATTACTACCTCGTGGAGGAGGACTTAGAAGATGATTGAAGACGCACAAAGGTAACAGCAAAGGGTTACTCGATATCAATACGTGTTTTAATGCTTTACTTGATGTTTACCAAATGTCTAGTGACAATTACTAGGTATTTAATATAGTTTGATTTTAGTAAATGTGTTGGAAATGAATGTGTAGCTATAGGATTTGTGTTGGTTGATGATTGTTGATGATGGTTGATGTTTGTTGATAATTATGGGGTAGTTTGATAATGTTTCGTGCATATTTAGTCCCAGCCGGCCGACCGGCCGCCGGTCAGCTGACCGGCTGGGAGTGTGGCTGTTATGAAATTGGTAATTCGACGTATGTTTGGTATTATGTAAGTCTCAGTCGGTCGGAGACACCCCCTATCTTTCCTCTTTTTCTCAAATGGTATTTTTGGATGGTTTTCGATTGTTGCTGAAGTGCGAGCCGGGTAGCCGGCGGCCGGTCACCTTGACTGGCTGGCACCACCTGAATTCTTCTTCTACTTCTTTCCTTATGTTCTCATTTATAATAGTTTGTACGGTTCGTTTATCGTATAAATTTACGTAATAGCATTAAATATTCATGTTTAGAATATATGATATCTCATTCGCTTATATCGCATGTTTTCGTGACGGTTTTTTATATATCCCCCTTTGAGTCGGTTTTACCTATGTTTTGATTTGAGCACTAATCGTTGAGTGCTAGGAACTCTCATTCTCCGGCTATACCTCCTTGCTCGTTAGACTTGAATGTCGAAACGAGGAGATGTATCCTTAATGCATGTATGCATGTTTTAGTGGGGATATGACGACGTTGTTGGGAGGCGAACGCAATGCGTTGATCGACCCGGCCGTCAAATGTCGTATCCTTGCAAGGTGGTGTCATTGCATGTAGCGTACCGCTTGATTATGATTCTTGTGTTCTTTCCGCCTCTTTTGTGAAGTTTGACCGAATTTGGGGTACTCGGCTTCTGTGTTTGACCGAGTCTTGGATGCGAAATGTGTATCGCATGTCGAATCGGAACATGTTTATTCTGAGAGTTTGGCTAGGTTTAGACTAGGACCGGATTATTATCGTCGTCCTACCGGGAGGAAATGAGTCTACATATACGAAATGTTTATCGTGTATGGTTCAGGGAAATGTTTATCCCGTGGACGTGTATTGATCATACTTGCTATGTACATGGTGCTAATGCGTGTCATTAACTGTGAGAGATAATGTTACCATATTCGTATGTTTGGACGGATGTTTACATGTTGATTATTTGTGACCGTTGGATGACTTGGCGTGGTTTAAATGTCGAGTCTCTATCTTATCAAGTATATGCCACTAACGGTGAGATGTAAGCCCTAGTGAGTATATAGTTGCCTAAGGGTGTCTTCCCCGAGTATGTCTATAATCGGATGCTTACAGTTTTGTACTTCATGCGCCTATATCTTAATACATTGAAATGCTTATTTATACTTCTCGTAATTCACATGTATATATATATATATATATTTATATATATATATATGTATATATATGTATACTTCTACTTGTTTATTACTGTTTAAGTATGTTATTTGTGATATGGCTGGGAGAACCCAGAGTTACTCCCCACTGACTGTGGCGTTCATGTTTTCATGAATGAACAGGTTGCTTGGATGGATTTTGCTTGTTTTTGGGTTCGGGTGTGAGCTAGCGAGCGTTGGCCTCGACGATTCACCCATAGACGTTCTTAGCTAGTTTGCTAAACAACCTTGATGTTTGATAACGTTTTGAGAGACTACGTCTCTTTGTAGTATATCATACTTTAGCTTGTAATTATTTGACATTCCTCGTACTCTTCTTTTGGCATGTAAAAAGTTTCAAAAATATCGTATTTTTCGCTATATAAATTGCATGCTTGTTATGTTTTATTTCCGCTATCGCGAGGGTTGTCACAGTATTGATAACATTGATTAATATAAGGGTGAAAATGATTATGTTAACTACCACAAACCAATTAGAAAACTAGGTTAAAACATGAAACAAAACTTGTAGTGAAAGAAGAAGGAAAAATAAAATTACCAACTAGAAGGATGGTTAAGAAGTAAAGAAACATGAACTTGCATAAAATTTCAATCCAATCTTCAATTTCTTACAAAAGGCTAAGATTAAATCTAAATTCTCTCTAAACAATGCTACTTTCTCTCTCTAAAAGTCGATCGCCCTCTACAATTCAGCCCAAAATCCTTTTATATCGACTCCAGAAATAAAAGTCACTGCCGAGTGAAATTTCACCCGGCCTGGTGAAATTTTGCCCGACAGTGACAGCTCATAAATTGGTTAGAAAATTACAATTTACAACAGCTAAAATTACATTCAGTCGGGTAAAATTTCACCCTTCCGACGTCAAAAATAAACTAAAGTTTGCATTTTCTTGTCCAAATAGTCGCGATCGCCTTGTTCACCGTCTCGCCGAGTCTTCAGATAATGTTCCTAGAAAATCGCGTGTAAGTGAACAAGAACATACTCCGAATTACAAAATGACGCTACGACCAAATTAAGACGTGGTTACTGCGAAAACTAGCTAGAACGACATGAATTACTAGCTCTAGTGGAACAAGTACGGGTCAAAATGTCTAATAATGGGGGTTAAAAATGAGTTATCAGTAGGAGTTGCTACATCAGACCGAAACGGAGCTGGGAAGGGGAGCAGGTCGTGGTATGAGATGGAATTGGAGTGGTTAATTATGATTGATGAGTAAGAAGATGAATATGGTGGTTTGGTTGATATTTTGTTAATGGTGAATTGTACGGGTTTCAGATGAGGTTGCCATTTGTGATTTAAAATAGGATTCAGGAAATATTTTAATGGGGATGGTGATGAGGAGATTTTTCATGTTGACTTTACTTGGTATTTTTCTTTATTTGAGCGACTTTCACCCGTCTTATTAACTCGTCTCAATCCGATTGTTTTTCTAATTTTCTTTCTTTATCCACGAACCCGATTCCTACAAAAATAAAATCACAAAACGCAGTACCAATTCTACCAAAATAACAATTATTCAAGATCATTATAATAAAACCACGAATTACTAGTTAAACTAGAAAATGAGCTATTAATCGATTAAAGCGCACAAACACCGAGCCAAATAAAGGTATAAATACAGGGAAATCGCGACTAAAATTATACTTATCACATCACGTCGTGCGTCACTTGGAAGAGGTGCACCACTTAGCGCGTCCTTCTAAGGTAGTCTTTGCATCTGACTTGAAAACGAGTTGATTGTGGAAACCCGCTTCATACACTCTGTGGGTCGCTCTTCATAGTCCCACCATGGAAGAGGCATTGCACCTGTTTATGACCTGGGTCTGGAGGTGACCTATTGCAATAGGGTCTGTGGTGTCTGTGGCGTGCCCTGGACAAGGTGGTGTGCTATTTGACGGCACCGCGGTTGGTGCACGGTGTGCTTTTCGATGACACCGGGGTGTGCTACTCGATGGTACCAAATATGTGTGATGATTGTATTTCGATGCACTTGTTATTAATTATGTTGGTTGACCGTGTTTTGAAATTGTGTTGTAATCCTACCTTGATCCATTCGATATTTCCGGCGAATGGTAAGTAGTTGTCTAGTAGGTGTTGATTGATGAGTTGATGATGATTCGAGCTTGGCATTGGGATTGGGCATGTCGTGGTTTTGTAGTAGTTATAGATGAGTTGTACTTTACTTCGTATTTGACCGACCTTGTTTTGTATTTCGACTTCTATTAAAATTAATGTAAATTAAAGTTATGATTTGGGATTATTGATTTGGTACATCCTACTCTCGGGAAATCGGGGCATAACACCTTCCCACACTCGTAAGGCCTTGCTTAAAGGCTTAAGATTCCAAATAATTAGTTCCCCCAATTACTTACGAAGAATTTCCTAACTTGAGCCTTCTCTTTAAATTTTAGCTGGTTATTTTAATTTTGTATATAAAAATATATAGGTAAATAGTCGAAATTGCAAAATAACATTAAAAAGTTACCCATAATTTCATATTAGTTACTCTCTTTATCCCAATTGTCTTTGATTAAAATACCCTTACAAGGTAAATAAATGATCAAAACTAAAGGAGTAACATATTTTGTACTTCCTATATAATAACTTTTAAAATAACCCGTGCAATTTTGGCACGGGATTAAAAATACTTTACAATAAATAGGTCGTACAACCCAACCCTAACCCAGCCAATCTTACTTGTTTATTAGTTATTACATGAGCCGACTTGTTTAACCAATTTAATTTTAGATAGCTCAATTCATCTTACTCAATTCGTATAATTCATTTAACCCGAATGACCTTAATCAAAATAACATGTTTGACTCCTTTCACATTTCAAGATGACTTAATCAAAGTGTGACATTAAAAAAGAAAACAAGCAATTAAAATGATTTTTTTATATAAATGTTAGGCATTTAGTAATAAATGTTGGTATTCGACATTTCATTTAATTATCTTTTATTAGTTTGGTCTAGGGCCTGATATGATAACTTGTCATATGGGTTAATATGTCAACCCATATATATACGAAATTACTTTTTTCACATACAGACTTTACTTTTTCACCTATACTTTTTCATTAACTTTCCATATCATACCCTTTTTCCTATGCCTAATCAAATTAACTTTTACATGTACCGTTCCCCCTAAAATCCAATCCAATTGCTCTAGAAACTTGACAATGATAATTATCTGATTAATGAAGTAATTTAGTTTTTTTTATCAAATTTCAAATATGTTTGTTAAAATTATTAGGGTTTATCAATTAGTGATATTACTATGTTTGTATTTTTTATCAATTCCTTTCAGTTAGGGGTGGTGGTGGTGGTCAGGTGGACGACGCAATGGTTATGGGTGGACATGTGATTGATGTCTAGGCATGGTGGGGGTGGTGCGTTTGGGACTACGAGAGAGCGCGCAGGAGTTATGTTGTTAAGTGCGAGAGAGTGGTGTGCTGGACATGCGGAGGAGTGGTGTAAATGTATACATTACAAATTACAATCTATCTGTGTGCATTGTGGTGCTGTTGAACTAAAACCATTAAATAAAAAAAGGAATATAAGTAATTAAGTATGGAGCAAAGGGAAGCCGTTTAAGCTAACACCATTCAAAAGGTTATCCTTGACATAGGTGAAAGAAGGAGATGAAAAAAATCATATCGATTAAGTGAGGGATAGAAAAACTTGATAAGGGTAAAGTAGTAAAAGATGATAAGGGTAAAGTCGCGTCATCTTAATCAAAGTAAACCAAATTCACAACTAACTAATAGTCAGCAGTAAGCAAGGTATCGAATCCACAGGGAGGCGGTAGTATTCTAATCTGTTAAACTAGATTTGTCTCTATAGTAACAATTCGGGGTTTTGATTTTGAGTTCTAAACTAAAAGCAATCAATAATAACAATAACAATAACAACTAATAATAACAACTAATAATTAAGCAATAACAACTAATAATAAAAGGTTGAAAACAATAAGATTAAAAGTCTAGGTTCATAGATTAGATGATAGTTGGTTTGAGGCTATGCTAACAATGGTTTTGTAATGTGTGCCTAAGGCAATTTGATTAATATTAATTACATTGATACCAAAAAAAAAAAAAAAAAAAAAGTCTAGGTTCACAGGTTCACTAGGATTATTATTCAGGGATAAGGGAGTAATCAATTATCATGCAATAAAGTTATCTAAGGTGTTGGAGCTAGTGTCCTCCACAGTTAGTGTGATAACAGCTAAGGTTCAAAGGGTATACTTTGTATTATAATCGGTTGATTAACGTTTATCGATATCGGTTGACTTGCTAGATAAGTTTGACGTTATTGTCATACAAATGGCGGTGATCAACTGATCCCTAAAAGTCACACCTAAAGGATGTGTTTGAGAGATGTGATTATTTGAGAAAATAATCATATTGATGCCTTATCAAATGACTAAAAGGTTAGTCGATGTATTTGACTAAAAGGTTAGTCAATGTGATGATGATACGATTATTTAATAACGATTAAATAATGTTAGCTGGTAATTGAATATAAAATGTTATATTTAATCAATGTATATAATGTTTGTCTAAACTAAATGTAAACTGTTATATTTAAGTTGGCGGATATGTATTACACGATATTATTATAGTGTATTGGTCCGGCATTACTCGGTTCATGTGACGGTCCATTACTAGTAATAATTAGAATACATATTACATTATGTACATATTAAATGAGATGAGAACTACCTAATATAGGTTGAGAGGAATAAGGAAACAAGATAATTCTTATTCTTTCCTCTTAATCTCACGATTCAAAGGGAGTATTAAAGGGAGAAAAATCTGTTTTTCTAAAACCATAATCTACTTCTAATCTCACGGCACACTAGGGTGAAAAAGAGGAGAAAAATTCTGATTTTTGACTCTCTCATTCATCTCCATATTCATCATCATTATACACTCAAAATTAGAAGTAATTTTTGGGTATTCGTTCTAGCACGACGAAGGCATTTCTTGAACCATCTTGGTGCAACGATTAGGAGAATACCTACTTTGGTATTTGTTCTTAGGCCTTTTGCTAGGACCGAAGGTTATTTCTTAATCTCTTATTTTATATTATGCAATTTCATTTATGACTAGAAATTCATATAGTTATAATTTCATTATAATCCGAATTATTTAAAGGGAAGTATACCGATATTTCCCACAAGTGGTATCAGAGCCTTAGGCTATGAAATTATTTTATATGTATTTCACAAAATGATTGGTATAATTTAAAAAAAAATTGCTGTAATTTTTTCCAGCCGAAATTTTTTTGCCGTGAGTTGTTTTTTTTTTAGGGTTCCATTTTTGATTCTAAATGTTGTTGTTTTAATGTGTTAAGATAATAATATAATGAATTAGTTGATGTTTTGATTTAATGAGGATTAAATTGAAATGAAAATGGAATTTGTTTTGGATGTTAAACAACATTCATTGTGCTAAATTTTTCGGTATGAATATACTAAACAATTATGATTAGTTGAGTATTATGATAATCGATTAATCATGATTTAGATATTCATTTTAAAAGGTTAATTTGAATCATATAGTTTGTATCAGTGTTTAATAATGATTAGATGTTGAATGTTTGTACCGATCTAGTTTTATTAGCATGATCAAATTAAAAAGATTAATTTGTATCTTACATTTTTACTGTTCACCGTGGCTACGGCTACTGTTCATAAAATTAGGGTTTGTTCTTTTTTTTTTTTTTAAACCGAGAGGAAAAAAAAAATTTTGGGTACCTGCTACTGTTCACGGATACTGTTCATCCGTGAATAGCGAAAAAAAAAATTAATTTTTTTTTTGTTTATTGCATTATAAAGATAATGTATGTTGATTGTTGTTGTGAAAAAGTTCAAAATGATAGATACCCTATTATTTTAAAAAGGTTTAAAATAATGTTGAATTTGATTTATGTTATACCCGATAATATGAATTAAATTGGATTATGGTTGATTAAAATTGTTGTGTGCAATTAAGGAATTGTCACATAATTTTGATCATTTTAAAGGTGGTTTGGATAAATTAATCATCATAATTAATGAATTATGTCTTGAAGGTTTAATTTATTTTGTTGATGCATTTTATTTTGTTGAATGAATGAATGAATGGATGAATGGATTATTTTGGTATTTTTACAAGAGGTTGTAATTTGTATTGCTTAGTGTGGCCTTAGTAGATTGTGTTATCGTAATGATGGTAACATGGTCTTTGATGTATTTTGAGATCTCGAATCTCCCCTTTGTAATTTTCAATTATAATTTTTAAATTAGAATGTAAATAGGTTTATATTTTGTAATTTTTAAAAAGTTGTATTTTTGAGAAGACCAAAGATCGAGATCGGATAGCTCACTCCCGCTACATGGACCAAGATGGGACATCAAGTCAAGCTTCTAGGGTCCATAAGGATGGATTCCAAAGTGTAATTTTTGTTCTATTTTGATAGGATAAGCCACACTAGGACTTTGTACTTCGTTTTTCATTTTTCCGTTCTTATTGTTTTTCTTTTGCATGATAGTTAGTGCATCATATTCCGCCTAAACCAAACCACATACTACTTAATTGCATGAAAATTGACTCATATAGATTGTATGTTAATTATCATGGACATCCATATGTCACTCAAAATTCTAAAAGCTATCATCTTAAATTATTCATTCTCTAAATGCTAGATCATTCGTTAACTTAAATGAATAAAATTAAAGCTGATAGACCTTCCTCTAAAACCCAAAATTGAGATTAGTCTTTATAGGGAAAACTGCTATGAATCCCTTCTTCGTCGGTAGGCATATAGGACCTTTCTCTCCATATGATATTCTACGTTGGGTAAATAGTATGTGTTGACCTATTTTACCTCAACATTATGGTCCGAGTAATATCTCGTGATTATGATGGACTAAAGATAGAATTTACAGAAATTTATCGACCAGGAATTCTAAAAGTAGAATTAGCCAAGAAGTTGGCTTATCAATTTACAGAAATTGAGTCTTGGGATCATTTATATAATACTTGAGGGAGGTCAATTGTATAAATGCAAGAGTCTTCGCATTAATCGGTTTTGCATTAGACTTAATTAAAACGATGAAAATGCTTATTATGTTTTATCTCCTTTTTCGCAGTGTAGCATTCATTTATATCGATAAAACTGTTATAACAAATGGCTGGACATGCTGATGCCCCTATGCCAAGTGCCACGCTCGCACGCGAATCCTGGCTTAAGATGTTCATGGACAACATGAATCAGTACACGCGACTGAAGAATAACGGGTCCAACTTTGCGGACTGGGAGGCTTCATTACGGAATGCTGCCATAGCTGACGGTAAGCTCAAGTACTTGACTGAGCCACTACCGCCTAACCCAGGCCCCAATGTAGGAGCCAATGAATCACTTGCTTATAGTGATTTCGTAATGGAGGCGGGTGTGATAAAGAACGTACTCATCTTTTCAATGGAATCCAATTTGCAAAGACGATTCATTGCCCAAGGTGCGAACAAGATTTTCACCACGCTCACTAACGAGTTCTCAAAAGCACCGCAGATCGTTATGTATGAGCTTACCACTCGCTTCTTTGAAGCGAAACTCCAGAAGGGCCAACCGGTTAGCCCACACATTCTCGATATGATCGAGAATCTCGAAAAACTGGAGGCACTTGATTGCAAAATCAAAGAGAGCGTGGTCATTGACCGCATGCTTCATTCACTTCATGATGGTTTTGCCCAATTCAGGGCAAATTACTATATGAATGATTTGAAGAGTAATCCTCATCAGCTACACTCACTTCTCATACAGACTGAGAAGGATCTGAAATTGAGTGGGAGCCTGAAGCAGGACGTTCTCATGATTGCAAACAAGGGTAAGGGTAAGGGCAAGGCTCAGGCCGACCTAGCTGTAGGGAAGCCGAAGTTCAAGAAGCTAGGAAAGGGCAAGAGTGGGCCTGGTGAGACTAGCAGTAGCTCACAAGGCAAGACAAAGAGCAAAGAAAACATGGAGTGCCACCATTGCCACAAGACTGGGCATTGGAGGCGGAACTGTCCCGTGTATGCTGAAGACGTAAAAGCAGGGCGCGTCACTCCTGTTGGTATGTCTTCTTTTATTCATATGATTAAGATTAACCATGCAAGTTTCGGAACTTGGGTACTTGATACTGGTTGTGGTTCTCATCTGTGTAATCATTTGAAGGGCCTAAGAAACATTAGAACTCTCGAAAAGGGTGATGTGGACCTGCGAGTGGGGAATGGAGCAAGAGTAGCTGCCATTTCAGTGGGAACATATGTAATCCAACTCCCGAGTGGATTTGAGTTATTTTTAAATAACTGTTACTATGTACCCTGTTTATCCAAAAACATTATTTCTGTTTCCGTACTCAATAAGGACGGTTTTTCATTTGTAATAAAAGATAATAGCTGTATTTTCTCTTTTAACGAAATGATTTATGGTAAAGCAGTTTCCATGATTGAGATTTATGTTTTAGATCAAACCACATTTATATTGCATGTGAGTAATAAAAAGGTAAAGGTTGGTGACAAAGATCAAACCTATTTATGGCATTGCCGTATGGGACACATAAATGAAAAACGCGTGAATAAGCTCATTGACAATGGGACTATCTCCCCATTTGACTATGCATCATTTGGCACGTGTGAATCATGTCTCATAGGCAAAATGACTCGAATTTCCTTCAAAGGTGTTGGAATGCGCGCTGCTGACATATTAGGACTCATACATACTGATGTGTGTGGACCTATGTCGATCAACGCTAGAGATGGCTATAGATATTTTATCACTTTCACGGACGATTTGAGTAGATATGGATATGTCTACTTAATGAAGCACAAAAGTGAGTCCTTTGATAAGTTCAAGGAATACCATAATAAGGTTGAAAACCAGCTGGGTAGAAAGATTAAAGCACTACGTTCAGATCGTGGTGGCGAATATCTTTCGAATGAGTTTGATCAACACCTTAAAACCTGTGGTGTAGTACTACAGTTAACTCCACCTGGAACACCTCAATTAAATGGTGTGTCCGAACGGAGAAATCGAACATTACTTGATATGGTTCGATCCATGATGAGTCACACGGTAGTGCCTAATTCATTGTGGGGCTATGCTCTTTTGTCAGCTGCTCTTATACTTAACCGAAGTCCGTCTAAAGCTGTTGACAAGACTCCATTTGAAATGTGGAAGGGAACAGTCCCTAACTTGTCCTTTATTCGGGTTTGGGGCTGCGAGGCTTATGTCAAGTGGAGACACTAGGATAAGCTCGGCCCGCGATCGGTCAAGACATACTTTATTGGTTATCCAAAAGGAATGTTTGGTCATTACTTTTATTCGCCTACTGAACAACGTGTTTTTGTTGCGGCTAGTGCGAAGTTTCTAAAGAAAGAATTTCTCGAGAACAAGACGAGGGATAGAAACTTCGATCTGTCGGAGATTCAAGAACCAACAACCGAGCAACCGATGGAGGAAGATGTTCCTTCATCTTCTGCTGCGGTTAGTATTCCTGAGGAACCTAGAAGGTCGGGTAGAGTCTCCATACCTCCAGACAGATACATTGGTGTGGTCGAGGAGAACGATAGAGACGATGTTTTGCTCCAAGAGAGTAACGAACCCGCTACCTATAAAAGATCCATGACCTGTTCCGACTTAAAGCTATGGCTTGAGGCCATGCAATCCGAGATGGACTCTATGTATGAGAATGACGTATGGGATCTGGTTGATTTGCCTGATAAGGTTCGGCCTCTTCAGTGCAAATGGCTTTACAAGGTAAAGCATTCTGTAGGGGGACAACCAGACACCTATAAGGCACGACTAGTGGCAAAAGGTTTCACTCAAGTGCAAGGATTGCACTATGATGAAATTTTTGCACCCGTAGTCATGCTGCGTTCCATTCGTATAATCTTAGCGATTGCTGCTTTTCATGACTATGAAATTTGGCAGATGGACGTGAAAACCGCCTTCTTAAACGGTTATTTGGAGGAGGAGTTGTACATGGTACAACCCGAAAGTTTCATTGACCATAAAAATCCTAAGAAAGTGTGCAAGCTTAAGCGTTCCATTTATGGACTTAAGCAAGCTTCTCGGAGTTGGAATCATCGTTTCGACCAAGTCATAAAAGCAAATGGTTTCACTCGATCGGTTGAGGAACCATGCTTATATGTCAAGTCGAGTAGGAGTAAAATCGTTTTCTTGATATTGTATGTCGATGACCTACTCTTGATAGGGAATGATATCCCTCTCTTATCTTCGGTTAAGGTATGGTTAAAGAACCATTTCCAGATGAAAGATCTGGGCGAGGCACAGCGCATATTGGGAATCCGTATCTACAAAGATGTGGGAAAATATCCGTATATTTCACCTCTAAATTTCAGGATTATAACAAAATTATAAGATACGAAATAACGAGTCATATATGAAAATAACAATATGAATAAGAGATAAAAATCAACCTTTGGTCCTTGCAAATTGGCTTAAGAACAATATCAAAAGTACGATATCTCCTACTAGTTGCACCCAAAATGCTCCTTGATATGCCTTAATCGTGCTAGAACGATTATACAAAATTACCGCTAATTTTATGTGAGGTTTGATGATAGATCTAGAGAGGAAAAATTAAGAGAAAAATCACCCTAGTCCTTTTGTTTGTGCCGTCACTCACATAGCAAAAAAAAACCCTAGGTATTTTCTTTTTATTCTCTTTTTATTCTCTAGCTAGGTTTTCCTAAAATAAGAAATTGCAATTTGGATCCTTTCCAAACCGATTTGGACCGAATAGATATATCCATTTATTGCTTCATATTTTCGGTCACCTCTATTAAATAACATCCATTGTATTATTATAATTATCGTCACTAATATCGTCATCTTATTAATAAGTCCACTCAACCTTTTGCAGTCGATTTATCAATACATGTCTGACAATATTTACAATAATTATTACGAGTAATACATTTTGCTT
Source organism: Heliosperma pusillum (assembly GCA_022085475.1). Classification (NCBI taxonomy): domain Eukaryota; kingdom Viridiplantae; phylum Streptophyta; class Magnoliopsida; order Caryophyllales; family Caryophyllaceae; genus Heliosperma; species Heliosperma pusillum. The sequence goes on from JAIUZE010070473.1 coordinate 31,379, forward strand.
AATTAAATATAACGGTTTATATTTAATCACGAATTAACTGATTAGTTCGTTTAAGCTAACATTATTTACATTAATTAAATATAACAATTTATATTCAATTTACGAATTAACAGTTTAATCCGTCTATCATCATCATTTTTGACTAACCTTTTAGTCAAATACATCGACTAACCTTTTAGTCGTATAAGGCATCAATATGACTATATTATTACTATAATCACATCTCTCAGACACATCCTATAGGTGTGACTTATAGGGACCAGTTGATCATCGCCATAATAAAATGACAATAACGTCAAACTTCTAGCAAGCCAACCGTTATTGATAAACGTTAATCAACTGATTATTATACAAATTATACCCTGTGAACCTACAGAGATTTATTTATGTTATTGCACTAACTGTGGAGGACACTGGCTCCAACAAGAGATAGATCACGACGGATGTTATCACTCAGTCAGGAGTCTTATATAGATAAGATTCTTGAAAGGTTCAGCATGACCAACTCCAAGAAGGGGTATCATCCAATGACGTCTGGGATGCATTTGAGTAAAGCTAAGGCACCCAAGACATCTGAAGAGGTCGAGCGCATGAGTTGAATTCCTTATGCATCAGCTATAGGATCGATCATGTATGCCATGATATGCACACGTCCAGACGTGGCATATGCTTTGAGTATGACCAGTCGGTACCAAGGCAATCCAGGTGAAACACACTGGATGGCTGTTAAAAATATCCTTAAGTACCTACGGAGGACTAAGGATTGGGTATTGACTAATGGAGGAGGGACTGAGCTTTGCGCAACCGGTTACGCAGATGCTAGCTTCCAAACGGATCGGGATGTCTCGAAATCTCAGTCTGGATTCGTATTTACTCTTAATGGCGCTGCGGCCAGCTGGAAAAGCTCCAAGCAGAGTGTTATAGCAGATTCTATGACTGAGTCCGAGTACTATGCCGCTTCAGAGGCTGCAAAGGAAGCTATATGGATGCGTCAATTCTTACAAGGACTTGCCATAGTTCCTAGTTCGAATGACCCGATAACCATCTATTGTGATAATAAAGGTGCCATCTTCCAGGCTAAGGAGCCTAAGTCTAGCAACAAATCTAGACATGTACTTCGGAAGGCTCACATGATCAGAGATTACGTGGAGCAAAAGGAGATAGTGATAGACAAGATTCCTACGGATGATAACATAGAAGATCCTCTCACTAAACCGTTAAGACATGATAAGCATGTAGGGCACGTTACTTCCATGGGAATTAAACGTGTTCCTGAGTTGTATTAGCTGTTTGTATGAATTAGATACATCTTTTTCATATACTAATAATAACTTCATCGTATTGTTTTCATATTTTGTTTTTCATGTGGATTGTATGGACAACATTGAACACCACAAAGTGAACTGAATAACATTATATGTGTTTTGGTCCGTAATCGCCTACATGAGCTGATAACTCTGGCTATTATATTGTTAAGTCGATTGATGGTGGGTTCAACGAGCCATAAGTCAAACTGTTGACTAATCGATCACAAATACGAGTTATAAGGATACCTCGTAGGACATTGTAATTCGTGACGACGTTATGGAGTCCTAAATGTTTAACAACATTCGGCGCCAGGTCGTGGATTGGACGTCCATAGTGTTCCTAGAGTCGATTCTTTTGACTATCGACTGTCTCTTGAGATTAAGGCAGTTTTTGGGTGACTTTGGTTTCTATCTCACGGTCGACCGTAACAGGAGGCCAAGCAGATTTTTACTGGGTCATTTCATACTATGCTTACATCTGCAGGATTCGAGTTGAGGAAAATATCCAACCCTTTATCAGGTTTTGTTATTTCTCAGGGCCACTCGAGGAGTAGTAACTGAAATGCATGGCCATGGTCGAATAATGATTCGTTTATCAGTTGAGTTACTCTCTAGTCGGGAAAACCACTCTTGATACTGATCACTTGTAAAATACGACCTTTGTGAATGCGGACTTTGCAAATTGTTTTACATTGAGTGGGAGAAATTTAAGGATATGAGAATCGGTTATCGCACATACACTTGTAAGGACAAGTGGGAGATTGTTGGAGCTAGTGTCCTCCACAGTTAGTGTGATAACAGCTAAGGTTCACAGGGTATACTTTGTATTATAATCAGTTGATTAACGTTTATCGATAACGGTTGACTTGCTAGATAAGTTTGACGTTATTGTCATACAGATGGCGGTGATCAACTGATCCCTAAAAGTCACACCTAAAGGATGTGTTTGAGAGATGTGATTATTTGAGAAAATAATCATATTGATGCCTTATTAAATGACTAAAAGGTTAGTCGATGTATTTGACTAAAAGGTTAGTCAATGTGATGATGATACGATTATTTAATAACGATTAAATAATGTTAGCTGGTAATTGAATATAAAATGTTATATTTAATCCATGTATATAATGTTGGTCTAAACTAAATGTAAACTGTTATATTTAAGTTGGCGGATATGTGTTACACGATATTATTATAGTGTATTGGTCCGGCATTACTCGGTTTATGTGACGGTCCATTACTAATAATAATTAGAATACATATTACATTATGTACATATTAAATGATATGCTAACTACCTAATAGAGGTTGAGAGAAATAAGGAAACTAGGGTTTTTGATTTTTCATTCTTTCCTCTTGAATCTCACGGCACAAGTGAGAATAAAAGGAGAAAAAAAAATAAAACCCTAGACTACTAATTCTCACGGCACACAAGGAAAAGAGGAGAAAATTCTGATTTTTAACTCTCTCATTCATCTTCATATTCATCATCAATATACACACAAAATTAGAAGTAATTTTTGGGTATTCGTTCTAGCACGACGAAGGCATTTCTTGAACCATCTTGGTGTAACGATTAGGAGAATACCTACTTTGGTATTTGTTCTTAGGCCTTTTTCTAGGACCGAAGGTTATTTCTTAATCTCTTGTTTATATTATGCAATTTCATTTATGACTAGAAATTCATATAGTTATAATTTCATTATAATCCGAATTATTTAAAGGGAAGTATACCGATATTTCCCACAACTTGTGTATTTCGTGTGTGTCATGAATGAGATGTGAAGGAGTATTTATAATAAAAGCATTGGAGATCTAAAACCTTAGCTTAATATTTAAGAAAGATATTTATCTTTAATATCTTAAAATAATATTGACTTTATCTTTTAGAAATATCTTTATCTCAAAATATTATTTGGTTTATCTTATAGAAATATATTTATCTTTATATCTCAAAATATTGTTGTAAAGATATAGTAGAATCCTAGATTAAGGTAAACAAGGAAAACAACCTATAGAGGCCGAAATTCCTAAGCTACACGAAACCCTAGGAGGCACGCAACCCTAGGAGGCACAAACCTAGGATTACCATAACCCTAGGTGGCTCAAACCCTAGGTGGGCTAATTAGGTTAACAACAAATTGAGATAAAATATATTAGAAACCGTAGGTAGCATGACAACCCATAAGTTGTATTACTAACTAATAGAATCTCATAAATATATTCTCTATTAAACCTTCTGATAAATATAAAAATACTCTTTCACTTTTGAAAACATTTAAAACATTTTATTTCCAAAATCATGCATCAACATTTATCATCCAAAGTTATAGGCTAAAGCTATAACTTTGAACATAAAATCACTTGAATGGAATAGTTACCGAATGCCGACCTATACTATCTAATCTTCACAAAGATCTTTTGTATACGGATCATCTCTTTATCTTGATCACAAAGACCCTCCATCTTGAGTCTTGTGTTATTTGTGGTAGATCTTGTTTGAAGCGTTTTTCTTTAAAGTTATGACTGAGTAGCTATAACTTCCATGTAAACTTCCAAAGTTATTCCTGAAGTTGTTATAACTTTGATCTTCCTTCTCGTAATTGTTGTTAGATATGATAAGACTAAAGCACACAATTACACGCATATGATATATCAATTAAAGTACATTATCAAGTAACCACATGTCATTATCAAAACTATAAATTGGTCCAACAAATTCTCCCTTTTTGATGATGACAAGTCTCTTATGATTTCTCTTAACATAGTGACTAAGTATGGTTCCCCCTCAACAAAACACTCCCAAAGTTATAGCAACTTTGATCGCAAGAACATAACAACTTAGCCAGAGTTATAACTTGAAAGACTTTAAGAGATAACGAGTCTTGACAAGGAGGAAGCTTAAGCAAAGACTCAAATCATATCATTTCTTCCCCCTCTTGGCATCATTGAAAAGACAAGAACAAGGATATAAAATGACTAGAATAACATACTCCAAGGCAAGAAATAGATATGCAAAATACGCAATACTAAACGATATATATCAAGCAAAATCAAATATCAAATGTCAATAAAAACTACAAACCACAATAAGATTGTTAGTTGCCAATTGGGCCGAATAGGATAGAGATTATAAAGCCAAAATGGGCCGAATGGTTAAGTATATTAAGAAACAAACAAGCTAAGATAAGAAGATCAAGGCAAATTGGGTTGGCGAATGATCTTGGGGTCAATGTAATCGGGTCGGGTACGGTACTCAAGAGTAGAAAGACGATCAAGGCACGTCGACACATGATTAGCTTGGGCGGTGAGGCATACATCAAAGTTCCGAACCTTCAAAGAAAGAGCCTCCGTCGCATCATGAATAGTGTGCATACCCTCACGCATCTCCGAACCACTCTTCACCAATGCACCTCCTTGGCTAACCAAGAATTGCATCCGATCCCGTTGCCTAAACATCTCTTGTCGAATATTGACAACATTCCTTTCTAATTTGGCTAGGCAACCATCAACACCCGTCATCCAAGACCTCAACTCACTACTCACACCTGACCCACCACGGTCACGGGTGGAGCTAGTAGTCCCCATTGCCACGGTTTTGACAACCTTGTCAACAACCGCATCAATTTTCTTATCTTGCGCATCAAGGCGCTCCATTACTTTACCCATAAACACATCCAACTTACATTCGAGGCCCGAAAAATCAGCCACACCGGCTTCAAACCGACCGAACCACCCTTTGTCATAAACATCAATTCCGGACCACAAGCCTCCAATTTCATAAATTTCAAAAACGTATCACACATATCATACTTCAAGGTAACACCATAACTACCCGAATCAACAACCCCTTTCGACTCAAGTAGCCGAGACACCCACATCCCATATGGTAAGTCAAGGGTCGAATAAATTTTGTCCTCGGTTACCGAAAAAGCAGTTTGAGAATTTCTAGAAAATACAAGGAAAGCAAGATTAACCCGGTTACCTTCCAACCAATTTTTCACAACCATCATCTCATAACAAGCAATTTTATCCCGTCCTCCCTGATGCGGAACAACCGTATTCCATAAAAAATTCAACACAAACTTCAATTTTGGGGACACATTTCCCGCCAACACACAACTAGATAAAGTTACCCCATCATCAAAATACCTCTTCACCTCCAACTTAGCCGGGTCCGACAGTTCGTCCCATGATGTACTCGGGTCAATTTTGATTCCATCATCAGGAACCAAAAACAAAGTACAAAAATCAGCCATAGAGACCGAAACTGGTCGACCATTAACAACGGCATTCAACACTCCACAAGTTAAAGAAACAGAAGCGTAAAACTGGATTACCTCAATAGGATAAACTAGACCCGAAAACCTTGACACGCTTTCCCATTCTTGAAAATTCAGAAAGTCGTTAAAAAATCCCAAAGCCTCATATTTTTCACACCATGCTTTCGGAAAGCTACGACCTCCATGAATACCGTAGTAGCAACCCGGTTAACTAACTTTCGTTCATCTTTTGTTAAACAAAGCTTGTCAAGCCCGGATGCCTTTTCTTGAGGCGAAAAATCACGAAACAGGGTCCGTGTGGTCTCCTCGGGAACTGTGTCAACGGATTCGATATATGCTTCTACTTGAACTCTAGTCTTCCCCTTATTTAATCTTCGTCTCTTAGTACCCTCAAGAACCGAACCCGACTCGTTTGGGGTCAAATTAGGTGTTTGTTTTGGGTTAGGAGAAGGATTAGTGGGAATGCTAGGTTTTGGAATTTTGGAGTTTGGGGTTTTGGTAATTTTTGATCTTGTGGAAGCCATTGTTGAAGTTTAAAGTTGTTGGGTTGATTTTTTTTTTGTTGTTGTTGTTGTGTGTTGTGAGGAAGGAGAGAAAGAGAGAAAATTGGTGAAGGTTTTGATGGTGATGTATATTGATAGTGATAGGAATAGGTAATTATGAAAAGTGGTATTGGGTTTTGTACCTTTGTACTTAGTCGCATAGGTAATTATGAAAATTGGTATTGGGTTTTTTTTTTGAATTTGGGTAGGAAAAGGAATCTAAGGTAATTAATTTTGGAGATATGGTAATGATAGGATTAGGTAAATAAAAAGATATGGTAAGGTAGTTGTGTGAGAATTTTCGGCCAAATAGGATACTTGGGTAGAATTTTGGTTCAATTAGAAAAGTGAATAAGATAGGTTTTAGGCAAATATGTGGATCATAATTCAATTTTCATAAAACACTTAATATGCAAGATACTCACGTAAAATATATAATATTAAACACAAATATACTAGCAATGAAATATGCGGACACAGTCATACAATCTCGTCTTATTCTAACCAGTCATGCACGTTCACAAAATATGACGAATTTACTTGCTACCGATTAAACCAATTTCCAACAGCAAAATCTCAAAATGTCTTCTCGCTAATGCCTTTGTTAAAATGTTAGCCCATTGATTTTCAGTACTACAAAATTCGAGTTTAATGTTGCCCTTTTCTACATGGTCACGTAAAAAATGATGTCTAATGTCTATATGCTTAGTACGAGAATGCTGAGCTTGATTTTTAGAAATAATAATAGCACTTGTATTATCACAAAATATAGGTATACAACCAACATTAACACCGTAATCACATAATTGTTGCTTTAACCAAAGTAGTTGAGAACATACCAGTCCTGCAGCAATATATTCGGCTTCTGCAGTGGATAACGCAACCGAATTTTGCTTCTTTCAGCCCCAAGTAATTATGCATGGTCCAACAAACGTAGCAAATCCAGAGGTACTTTTTCTATCTAAAGAACATCCTACATAATCTGCATCTGAATATCATACTAGATCGAAATTACACTCAAGTGGATACCACAAATATAAATTAGATGTACCAATTAAATATCTCAAAATACGTTTAACTGCAATCATATGTGGCTCTTTAGGACATGATTGAAATCTAGCACAGACACATACGCTGAACATAATGTCAGGTCTACTTGCAGTTAAATATAATAAAGAACCAATCATACCTCGATATGTTGTCTCATCTACGGACTTACCATTTTCATCTAAGGTCAATTTTTTATCAGTTACCATAGGTGTGTCCATTGGATGAGCGTTCTCCATACCAAATTTTCTGATAGTTCCTTGACATATTTTTGTTGGTGAATCTTTATTCCTTCCTTAGTTTGTTGAATATGCAATCTTAGGAAGAATTTCAATTCTCCCATCATGCTCATTTCAAATTCTGAGGTCATTAGATCTGAAAAGTACTTGCACAATTTATTGTTAGTATAACCAAAAATAATATCGCCTCTATAAATTTGAGCAACAAGTAAATCAGAACCCTCAGATTTTAAAAATAGGGTTTTGTCGACAGACCCTCTTTTAAAATTGTTTTGCAATAAAAATTTTGACAGTCTGTCGTACCAAGCCCTAGGCGCTTGTTTCAAACCATATAAAGCTTTATCGAGTTTAAAAACATGGTTTGAAATTTGTTATTCAAGAATCCGGGAGGTTGTTCAACAAAAACCTCTTCTTCCAAATAACCGTTAAGAAAAGCAGTCTTAATTAACGTCTATTTGGAGCAGTTTCATTCCTTTGTGAGCTGCGAAGGCGATAAGCAAGCAAATGGCTTCAAGTCTTGCTACTGGTGCAAATGTCTCATCATAATCAATTCCTTCTGGTTGATTATAACCTTGAACGACCAATCGAGCCTTGTTACGAACTATAACTCCCGAATCATCCAATTTATTTCTAAATACCCATCGAGTACCAATCACTGTTCGATTAGAAGGTCGTGGCACAAGGTGCCAGACTTTATTACGTTCAAACTGTTGAAGCTCCTTTTGCATTACTACAATTCAGTCGGATTCTGCAAGTGCTTCTTTGATGTTGGTAGGCTCTATGGTAGACAGAAAGGAATAGAATGAGCAAAAGTTATTTAAAGTTCGTCTCGTTTGAACTCCCTTGTTCAAACTTCCTATGATACTATCCATATGATGAGAATTCTTATATTTCCATTTCTTAGAATTCCTAGGCTCATCATCATCTGATGAACTCTCACTTTCCTCAAATGATTCAGAGTCAAGATTGGTTCCCCCTGAGTTGGACTCTGGGGTTATAGCTGAAGTTGGTACAACTTCAGTTACTAAATCTTGATCTGAGTTCAAAGTTATAGCATCATCAGCTATAAATTCAGTTTCTTTTTCCTTATTTTGAGAAGAGACATTCGTATCATCAACGATTGTCTCAGTTCTCTTTTCAAGGTCATTTGCGGATTTATCAAGTTCATCATTGATTCCTTCAATAGATTATTCATTAATTTCTGTCACGTCGTCCCTTGAAAGGCGAAAGTCGGGATCATCCATGTCTTCTTCTTCATTCTGTTCAACTTGCTCAGGCACATTATCTTCATCAAATACAACATGAACACTTTCTTCTATGCACAAGGTTCTTTTGTTAAAGACTTTAAAAGCTTTACTATGATTAGAATAACTAACAAACTTTGCTTCGTCACTTCGTGGATCAAATTTGCTCAAATTACTTTTTCCATTATTATGGACAAAACATTTGCTCCCGAAGCAACAAAGGTGAGCTATATTGGGTTTTCTCCCTCTTAAAAGTTCATAGGGAGTCTTTTTGAGAATAGGTCTAATCATAGCTCTATTGTGCGCATAGCATACAGTACTAATGACTTCGGCCCAAAAGTTCATAGGAAGGCCACTACACAAAATCATAGTGAGGGCCATGTCCTCTAATGTTCTATTCATACGTTCCACGACACCGTTTTGTTGTGGGGTTCGTGGTGCAGAAAAGTTATGTCTTACACCATTCTCCCTACAATATTCTATAAAAGCTTGATTATCACATTCGGTGCCATGATCCGTACGAATGGAAACTAACTTTTTATCATACTTGTTTTGGGCAAGCTTCATTAGTACCACAAACTCATCGAAAGTTTCATCTTTAGTAAATAGAAAGATAAGCCATACATACCTTGAGTAGTCGTCGACTAGGACGAATACGTACCTTGATCCACCGCGGCTTCTGACTTTCATAGGTCCACACAAATCCATGTGTACCAACTCAAGTGGACGCTCGGTACTTACTACTTGTTTTGATTTGAATGAAGATCTAACTTGTTTACAACGGGCACATGAGTCACACATCTTTTCTTCTTCGAATTTGATTGAGGGTAGACCCTCAACTAAATCCCACAATTTGAGTTTCTTTAAAATCGTTGGACTGATGTGTGCAAACCTCTTGTGCCACAAGCATGAATCATCCACAGTAACTTTCATGCACGTAAAGGAACTTGTAATAACTTTATTTAAATCAATCATATACACGTTCCTTTTACGTAAGCCTTCTAAAATAACATTACTAGTACCTTCAATTATGATGCGACAGAAATTTGAATGAAAAACTACTTTATTACCTTTGTCACATAATTGAGAGATACTTAGTAAGTTATGCTAAAGACCATCTACTAGATAGTCATTATTAATAGCATGTGAAGAAGATATACAAATCTTACCTACACCGATTATTTTGCCCTTCTTGTTGTCTCCAAATGTAAGACCCGCAAATGTACCCTATTTGTAATTTAAAACTATTACGCATACTTTTCAGCGAATTTTAGTTTTAGTCTAGAATTTAATTTCCCGCGTCTAATTTAGAAAATCCGAATTCGTTTTCGGACTTGTCGTGAGATTCCGAGTAAGTTACGTCTTAAGACGTTATGGACTTTTTCCATAAACTTTTCCACTTACTCCTTCATATACTCCCTCATTCAATCTTCTTCTTCTTCCTCACCAAGTAAACACCAAAACCTAGCCTCCATATTTGATCGATCTTAGAATCGTCACTAGGCCTTCATTTCTCGCTCAAATTCACTCAAGTTCGTCTTATTCTTTCCCTCTCATCGTCCTCTATCCGTATTGGTAATAAAATTACTGTCTTTCTCGCTTTTCAATTTATCCGTCTTTCTCAAAGGTGAATTATATTCATCTTTTATTATCTAATTGTAGGTGGAGACTTTCTAGACCCCGACAAAGATTACTATCTAGTGGAGGAAGACTTAGAAATCGATTAAAGACGCGTAAAGGTAACGGTGAAGGGTTACTCGATATCATTTACGTGTTTTTATGTGTTTTCTATGTTAGTAATCGTATTTAGAATAGGATTAGTAACCATAGGAATTGTGTTGTTGATAATGGTTGTTGTTAGTTGTTAATTGATATGAGAATTGATGGTTTGTGTTGATAGATGTTGATTGTTGTATGTTGATAACAAGTTGGAATTATGAGGATCGCGTGCCCGAGACAGGACGCTGGCCGCGTCCATTGACGCTGGCAGCTTCGTGGCACGCTGGCAGCGTTACCTGGCGCTGGCAGCGTTTCTTGCTGCCAGATTTTCCCAAAGTTGAACCTTTGAATTCTATTCCCGCCTTGACTTTCCTTGACCCTTTGGACTTAGTTTTATTGTACTGATGATTTGTTGGTAGGCCACTCCTATTGACGGGTTTGTGTCTCGGGTCTCGGGTTTGACTTTGACTTTTGTTGAATTTCGGGTTTGACTTTGAATATTAATGTTTCGAATATATGATAATCCTTTCGCTTGTATCGCATGTTTTGTGACGGTTTTTGATATGTTCCACTTTGAGTCGGTTTTACAAATGTTACGGTTTGAGCACTTATTTCCTATGTGCTTTGTACTCTCATTCCCTTGGTTACCTCCACGTTCGTAAGGCTGGAATGTCGGAACGGGGAGTGTATCCTTACTGCTTAATTGCATGTGTTAGTTGGCATATGAAGACGTTGTTGGGAGGCGAACGCTTTGCATTGATCGACCCGGCTGTCAAATGTTGTATACTTGCCAGGTGGTGTCAAATGCATGTAGCGTACCGCTTGCTATGAGGCTTGTGCTTTTTTCCGCCTCTTTCGTGAATGTCGACTGAATTTGGGGTACTCGGCGTCTATGATTGACCGAGTCTTAGATGCGAAATGTTTATCGCATGTCGAATCGGAAAACGTTATTCTGAGAGTCTGGCCAGGTTTAGACTAGGACCGTATTATTATCGTCGTCCTACCGGGAGGAAATTAGTCTACATATACGAAATGTAGCATCGTGTATTCGTTTAGGGAAATGTTGTATCCCGTGGATGCCTTTTAATCATCTTTGCCATGTACACGATGCTAGTGCGTGTCATTTACCGTGAGAGATGTCGTCAACGTATTGTACGTTTGTTTGGATTATTATATGATTGATTATTCATGATCGTTGGATGACTTGGCATGGTTTGTTTGTCGAGTCTCAATCTTATCAAACTTATGCCGCTAACGGTGAGATGCAAGCCCTAGTGAGAGTGTATGGTTGCCTAAGAGTGTCTTCCCCGAGTCATTCTATAACATGATGGTTACTGATTTGTACTTCATATGCTCTTATTGTTATATATTGAATTGCCTATTTATCCTTCTCGTATTTGATATGTATATCTTCATATGCATGCTTCTACTTTCGTATTTCCGTTTATGTATTTTTAATGTGATATGGCTGGGAGAACCCGGAGTTACTCCCCACTGACTGTGGCGTTCATGTTTTTTCATGGATGAACAAGTTGCTTGATTGGATGGCTTTTTGCTTGTGGTATTTTGGGTTCGGGTGTGAGCTAGCGGGCGTTGGCCTGTATGAATCACCTCTAGACGTTGTTTAGCTAGTTTGCTAATAACTTTGATATTGGATAACATTTTGAGAGACTTCGTCTCTTTGTAGTATATTCTATTTTAGTTTGTAATTATTTGACATTCCTCGTATTTTCTATTTGCATGTAAAATTTTTTCAAAACACCGTATTTTCCGCTATATAAATCACATGCTTGTTATGTTTTATTTCTGTATTCGCGAGGGTTGTCACAGTTGGTATCAGAGCTTTATCGCTCCCGACGCACACACGTGAACCCTAAACTTAAATTACTTGACCTTGAAATAGTAAATGAGAGATGGGTAGACTTAAGGACCTAAGGTGGTAGTCTTTGGTGTACTTGATGTTTGTTAGGTCCTAACTTGTTTGTTGATTGTGTTGAGTGATGTTATGTTTGTTTGTATCTACCATCTCGAGGAGGATCGTGCGTTACCTAGAAGAAGTATCCGCTACCGAAGATTGAAGATTGTCAAGCCTAATTGAAGTGTATTTCTTCCTCATCGATGATTTTTCTCGTCCTTAATGTATCATGCTCTCTTCCTTCTATCTAAGTGCTTCTTTATCATCTCACTTCTTTTCCCCTTGGAAATTACTCTTGTTACTTTCCTCCTCCTTATCAATTTGTACCCTCAACTTCCTTATGTGACCTTTTATGGACACCATACCCTTTTTTTTGTGGCATATTGTACTTGGTCGGAAGAATTTTGAACCTTGTGGGATGTTAGGGCTGGTTAGAATGAATTTGAGATTTGAGGTAAATGGTGTAGATCTAAGTTCACCCTATATTGATGATTGGTTGTATCTCTGAGGAAAGGTAGTAAGATAAGTTTGATGATTTTAATGCTTGATGGTTACCATGAGTAATGTGTGGGTAGTTCATGGCATTTGATGGTGTAAGGTTGAATGAGTTGGCCATTCTTAACCCATTAGTGATTGAATCTTTTGAACTTAGGAGTTTAGTAATATTAGAGTGTCTTGAGGATCATATCTAAATTGGAGCTAGTTGTTCTAAGTGAGAATATTTGGATGATACCTTGAGGCGTAAAATGCTTTTGAGACTAAGTGACTTTTGTGGATTCTAGTGTATGTGTTAGAGTATACGCTTGGTGGAAAAGTACTTGGCTATAATTCTTGGATTTAAAAATATGATCTTATATCATAGTATCGGAGACTTGGTTGAGGTAGTAAGTCGTCGTGATTGATTAAACCATGTTACTTAAGGATTATGGTCATGAGTGGAATCTGATTAGATTTGCTACGTCGGTGATGCCTTATGATGTTGGTGATGACGTTTTGTTCGGTGTTCTACCTTGTGGGCCATAGGAGTTGAAAAGAGATTAGTATGAAGAATTCCTTGTTAGAACTTCGGCTTTGAAACCTTTGAGAATTTGTCAAATTTTGGAGTTGAGAGAATGTTACTATGCTTGAGTTGCAATTCTGCAATTTGGAATCCGTGTTATATAAAAGGATGGATGCATTGGGTTGTAATCGATTTGTTAAATCTAGTTGTACCTTACTTTGATAATTTGTCGTACGAGGGTCCCTTGTAAGAGGCCTTTGTTATTGGGGTGAGTTGCTTTGCTATCACCCTGAGTCTGAAAGGAGAAATTTTGTGGATTAAGCTTTAAACCTTTACTCGTACCATTATCCCTTTCCATTTCCTTTCATGCAAGTTCCTACTAAGCCTGATTTCTAGGAAATTATTTTCTCTTATCTTTTCCTTTGCTTGGCTATCTTCATGGCTATATCTATCTAATATCTAACTTTTGGCTCCCTACCTCTAGCGTCCCTCTAATTTTCGTCCGATCTTATCGCGTTCATGTTTCCCTCAAAATTTCCTATCGTTTCCAGTTTCATGGTGACATTGTCTTTCCTCTGGTGAGATAGCTGGGGTTGTTAGCTAGCTTCGTGTTGATTTTGAACATGAATAGGATTGGGATTTAAACCTTAGGATGAATCTGTTGGGGGTATTGTACTCTCTTGGTGGCTTCATTTATTGAGCTTGCTAGTGTAGTGCTATTTTGGGAATCAAGTTGAGCGAGATGATATTTCGTTGTTGTTGAGTATTATATCGGTTACTTGGGATATAATTTGGGAATTAGATGTCTCTAATTGGTGGATTCTAAAAGAGGCTTTGCTTTAGGGTAAGTAAGCCGGTAACCAAAGTTTGAGGAGTTTTGTCATAAATGAAAATCGATTCATTTTGAGTTTTAGATGAATTAGATGATTGTCTGATTGCCAAGTGATTGGTCATTTGCGGTTTGGAATTAGTAATTTTCTTTTATTCTTAAGGAATCATAGTTTGATATTGAGAAATGTTCGTTGCAAGCTTTGGATAGTGAGTCCTCAGTTGTTATGGATTATAGAGTTAGAATGGTGAACCCATTTATCTTGAGGATTAGTAACCACCATAGTTTGCTAATGTGACTATTTATATTTGAGGCTTCGAGCGTAGTAATGATCGAATTAAGGATGTTATGGCGTATTAAAGAATCATTATAACCGATAATGGATTGTGGATTTTTCCCTTGTCGTGAGACTTTGGATGAGGCTAGTTGGATCTAAGATAATTATGTTTTGTTGCGTGGATTGTGTTTTGACTTTCGAGGATGAGAAAGTTCATTGTAAATTTAGGATAATGAGTTTGAAGTAAATTGAATCAAGGATTTTCATGGTAAGCCTCATTTACCTTGTGGTTGTTAGCGATCATGTTTCCCTAGATAAATATTTTGTTGGTGGTTTCTAGTAAGAGTTTTGATGAAAGTAAGAAGATTAGAGTACGTAATGAATCCTACATGTGGATTATTAGTTGTGGAGTCTACCGTGCCGATGGACTTTATTGGATACTAAATGGATGTGAATAATTAGGTTATTGGCTTGAAATCTCGTGTTTATGGAAAATTTTTGTAGGATTTCTGATGATTGAAAATGATGAGTTGCAAATTGGGTAAATTGCATTCTCTTGAGGATTTGGTTTATAGTAGAGTTAGTGATGTCGAATTCTTGTAGATCTTCCTGCCGACTTTATCTTGATCTTCCTATCCCTAAGAGTTCAATTTATTTCGTTTTTGCGTGTTTTGTATGTATTTTGTTACCCTGAATTGTGTGTGAAATGTGCGAGTCGCTCTATGTACGTGTAATGTCGTGTTATTTTGATTTTATCCTTGAGAGAACTTCCAAATTTTCATATTGTATTTCCAATCTAAGGTTTCACCGAAGTTTTAAAGATGAATTTTCTACCTCCTTTTTGGAGAAAATAGATTTCTTTCGCTTTTATATTTCGATTTTGCGTTTGGTTGGATGTTTGCACTTGTTATTGGAGACGTCTGATAACTAGTCCTACACTTACTAACGTTGTTTTGAATTTCGATTTCACTATTTCGACATTAATTTGATTTGGATAATTTGAGTTCTCGTTCGCGACGGGCACTCTTGAGATCCGTAAGTAAGTTTCGCACTTATGAAAATTTTCCTTAAACCATTTTCGAGATGAACATCATTTCACAAATGTTTTCCCTTATAAAAGTTTTCGTATTAATTTTTGAAGACCGATCCTTGTTCTTGATACTTTTGTTTTCTACTCTCTCAAGTTTTGAGGAAGAAAATTTTTAAAAGGTGGGGTGATTGTAACACCCGCAAATGTACCCTATTTGTAATTTAAAAATATTACGGATACTTTTCGGCGAATTTTAGTTTTAGTCAGAAAATCCGAGTTCGTTTTCTGACTTTTCGCGAGATTCCGAATAAGTTACATCTTAAGACGTTACGGGCTTTTTCCATAAACTTTTCCACTTACTCCTTCGTATACTCCCTCATAACCCTAACTCCCTCATTCAATCTTCTTCTTCTTCCTCACCAAGTAAACACTAAAACCTAGCCTCCATATTTGATCGATCTTAGAATCGTCACTAGGCCTTCATTTCTCGCTCAAATTCACTCAAGTTCGTCTTATTCTTTCCCTCTCATCGTCCTCTATCCATATTGGTAATAAAATTACCGTCTTTCTCGCTTTTCAATTTATCTGTCTTTCTCAAAGGTGAATTATATTCATCTTTTATTATCTAATTGTAGGTGGAGACTTTCTAGACCCCGACAAAGATTACTATCTAGTGGAGGAAGACTTAGAAATCGATTAAAGACGCGTAAAGGTAACGGTGAAGGGTTACTCGATATCATTTACGTGTTTTTATGTGTTTTCTATGTTAGTAATCGTATTTAGAATAGGATTAGTAACCATAGGAATTGTGTTGTTGATAATGGTTGTTGTTAGTTGTTAATTGATATGAGAATTGATGGTTTGTGTTGATAGATGTTGATTGTTTTATGTTGATAACAAGTTGGAATTATGAGGATCGCGTGCCCGAGACAGGACGCTGGCCGCGTCCATTGACGCTGGCAGCGTCGTGGCACGATGGCAGCGTTACCTGGCGCTGGCAGCGTTTCTTGCTGCCAGATTTTCCCAAAGTTGAACCTTTGAATTCTATTCCCGCCTTGACTTTCCTTGACCCTTTGGACTTAGTTTTCTTGTACTGATGATTTTTTTGTAGGCCACTCCTATTGACGAGTTTGTGTCTCGGGTCTCGGGTTTGACTTTGACTTTTGTTGAATTTCGGGTTTGACTTTGAATATTAATGTTTCGAATATATGATAATCCTTTCGCTTGTATCGCATGTTTTGTGACGGTTTTTGATATGTTCCACTTTGAGTCGGTTTTACAAATGTTACGGTTTGAGCACTTATTTCCTATGTGCTTTGTACTCTCATTCCCTTGGCTACCTCCACGTTCGTAAGGCTGGAATGTCGGAACGAGGAGTGTATCCTTACTGCTTAATTGCATGTGTTAGTGGGCATATGAAGACGTTGTTGGGAGGCGAACGCTTTGCATTGATCGACTCGGCTGTCAAATGTTGTATACTTGCCAGGTGGTGTCAAATGCATGTAGCGTACCGCTTGTTATGAGGCTTGTGCTATTTTCCGCCTCTTTCGTGAATGTCGACCGAATTTGGGGTACTCGGCGTGTATGATTGACCGGGTCTTGGATGCGAAATGTTTATCGCATGTCGAATCGGAAAACGTTATTCTGAGATTCTGGCCAGGTTTAGACTAGGACCGTATTATTATCGTCGTCCTACCGGGAGGAAATTAGTCTACAAATAGGAAATGTAGCATCGTGTATGCGTTCAGGGAAATGTTGTATCCCGTGGATGCCTTTTAATCATACTTGCCATGTACACGGTGCTAGTGCGTGGCATTTACCGTTAGAGATGTCGTCAACTTATTGTACGTTTGTTTGGATGATTATATGATTGATTATTCATGATCTTTGGATGACTTGGCATGGTTTGTTTGTCGAGTCTCAATCTTATCAAACTTATGCCGCTAACGGTGAGATGCAAGCCCTAGTGAGAGTGTATGGTTGCCTAAGAGTGTCTTGCCCGAGTCATTCTATAACATGATGGTTACTGATTTGTACTTCATATGCTCTTATCGTTATATTTTGAATTGCCTATTTATCATTCTCGTATTTCACATGTATTTCTATATATGCATGCTTCTACTTTCGTATTTCCGTTTATGTACGTTTAATGTGATATGGCTGGGAGAACCCGGAGTTACTCCCCACTGACTGTGGCGTTCATGTTTTTCATGGATGAACAGGTTGCTTGATTAAGAGGCTTTTTGCTAGGTATTTTGGGTTCGGGTGTGAGCTAGCGGGCGTTGGCCTGGATGAATCACCTCTAGACGTTGTTTAGCTAGTTTGCTAATAACTTTGATATTGGATAACATTTTGAGAGACTTCGTCTCTTTTTAGTATATTCTATTTTAGTTTGTAATTATTTGACATTCTTCGTATTTTCTATTTGCATATAAAAAGTTTTAAAAACACAGTATTTTCCGCTATATAAATCACATGCTTGTTATGTTTTATTTCCGTATTCGCGAGGGTGTTCACACCAAAGGTGACCTGGCCACCATTGAAGGGCTCTAGTGAAAGAAAAAGATTCTTGTTTCCGGTCATGTGTCTCGAACAACCACTGTCGAGATACCATAGATTATTTTCTTTCATTATTATCTGCAAGAGAGTCAAATACAACTTTTAGGTACCCCCGCTAAGTTGGGTCCTTTGTGGTTAGTGACTCTATATATTTGATCCTTCCTAACCCATACATGTCTAACAATTCTTTTCTTTTTAAGATAGGGTTGTCTAGGTTTATTATAGTGTTTGTTATTGTTGCGATGCACTTTAGGTTTAAATGACTGCTTCTGATTCACATATGATGTAGCTTTTGAAGGTACAGATGTGTAATCGAAAGCTATGTCATAAAACCATCTGTACTCATTATTTCTAACTTCATCTTGTTGAGATTCAGGTTCGGACTCATTAACACTAGACACGTCATGTTCTTTAACAAAATCAGTTTGATTTTAGTTGTCGTTGATATAATTAACACAATTATCTTTAACATGACCGTTGTGACCACAATAATTGCAAATCAGATATTCTGAAAGATTGACATACTTCCTTCTTCTGAAATCACGGTCAGAAGGAGTGGATTTGCACTTATCATGGTCTCTACGACTATAACATTCATGACCTAGACCCATCTTCATGTTATTATTAGATTGTTCGGTAAGGAAGTCTAAGACCTTCTGACTTCCTTCCCATTTATCATGAACTTCTCGTGCATGTAGGAGCAATTCCTTCAAAGACTGAATTTCTTTTTCACACGACGAATGATCTACATTCGAGTCTTTGGATGGATTGTTCTTTTTGAAATTTTCACGAAAATCGTTAAAGCGTTTGTTCAAGATAAATTTCTCCTCATTGTTTTGATTTTTGGCTTGGGAGAATTCAGCCTTTATATCTTTCAATTGCTGAGAAAGAAAGGAGTTTACTTTTTCGTGATCAATGATAACACTTTCTTTTGCCTTAGCATTAGATTGTAAAAGCTCATTGACTTTCTTCAATTCTAAAGTTATAGCTTCATTAGCTATAACTTTGGCTTGAAGATGCTTAATGTTAAGCTTTA
The DNA here is from genome assembly GCA_022085475.1 of Heliosperma pusillum. Taxonomy (NCBI): domain Eukaryota; kingdom Viridiplantae; phylum Streptophyta; class Magnoliopsida; order Caryophyllales; family Caryophyllaceae; genus Heliosperma; species Heliosperma pusillum. The sequence goes on from JAIUZE010070473.1 coordinate 50,406, forward strand.
ACTCTGAGATTATAGCTTCATTAGCTATAACTTTAGACTCAAGAGCTTCTTTCTCAACATTTGTCTTGTCTGAAGTTATAGCTGAAGTTGCCATAACTTTAGATTTGAGCTTTTTAGCTTTGGCCTTTAGAAGTTGGTTTTCCTAAGCAATGTCAAGAATTTGTTCTTTAAGATCTTTTAATTCAAGACTCTGTTCATGATAGTGATCTAAGGCTTCTTCAAAATACTTAATTAAAGACTTCTTAGATAAATTCTTAACTTGCTTTTTAAGTTCAAGATGACTAACCTCTTCATCATCTTCTGAATCTGGTTCTGAGTCTGAGTTGCCAACAAGACACATCTCGGATTCGCTTTCATTGTCACTGTCTGAAATTAGGTTAAGACTGGCGTTGCTTAGACATAAGTTGGCGACTTCTTCTTCCTCTGACTCGTCGTCCTCTGTGTCAAGATCTCCCCAGCAGTAAGCCATCATGACTTGCTTGAATTCCTTCTTGGTTTTGTCTCGTTGTTTTTTGTCTTTGATTTTCTTCCATGTAGGGCAATCCTTGATCATATGATCCTTATCCCCACATTTGAAGCAACCACGACTTGAGAGAGACCCTTTTGACTCAATTGGCTTCTTATAAGATTTGTTAGTGTTATTGTTAAACATTTTCCCTTGTGGTTTATTAAAAATTTTTTTCTTAAAACGTCTAGAAAATAACACTGTGTCATCTTCAAGGTCCGAATCTTGTTTTTCACTAGACTCGGCTTGTAAAGCCACTTTCTTACTATTACTATCATTTGCCTCATCCTCATCAAGAGTAATCTCGTGAGCCATAAGGGTTCCGAGTCGCTCTTGATAAGATAGGCTAGATAGATCTTTACATTCCTCAATTACCGTCACCCTAGGTCTCCATCGTCTAGATTGACTTCTAAGGATCTTCCTGGCAATTTCCTTGGAGTCAAAAGTTTTTCCAAGATTTTTCAATTCATTAATGATACTAGAGAAGCGAGTGGACATGATGTCAAGCGATTCATTTTGCTCCATAGAGAACAGTTCGTATTTTCGCATCAACAATGCGATACGTTGCTTTTTGACAACAGTTGTCCCCTCATAGGCTAACTCTAGACCATCCCATATTTCCTTGGCAGTAGAGCTAGATGAGAAACGATCAAACTCAGTAGAAATCATGCCGTTTTGCAACAGGCTGACAGCTTTTGAATTTTTCTCAGCTTTCTTATAATCTGCCTCAACATAGTTATCTTCTTTCTTTTCGATAGGAGTGCCAGTAACAGATCCAAGCATGATCTTATTAGGGCCATTCTTAATGATTAGCCAACACTCCCAATCGTTACCCTTTATGTAATGGGTCATCATATTTTTCCATAAACTGTAGTTCTTCCCATTGAATACGGGACACTTCAGATGTTTGGAATCCATTAAAACAAAATTAAATGCAGCGGAAAATAAATATAAAAAAAAAGGTAAAACGGATTAGACTCCTTGCTGTAAGGCAATCAAGAGCACGAGGCTCTGATACCAATTGTAGAGTCTATTGATCGAATACGAAAGAGGGGGGGGGGGGGGGAATTGAGTATTAAAAACTAGCCCCACTTTTTTGATTTATATGATATGTAATTAATTATTTGATCTTATAGATTAAAATCAACTAATTAATTAATCAAAGTAAGCGTAAGTAACGAAATAACGAAAAGTAAAGAGAGTAGAGAGAGGCACACGGATTTTTGAAGTGGTTCAGTTTCACACGTTGAAACCTACGTCCACTATTCTCGATTAATAATTCTTAGTACCTTTCTACGGATTACAAAAATTATCAACCCACTCGTATAATCAACTATGATTATAACTCAAGGTGAGTATCGCTAAATACTCTATACTATCTTACGTTAATAAGAAAGTACAATATAACTCACACAGATTCCCGTTAAAGATTTGTAAGCTTATAATGATGTACTATTATCCAATAACGTATTTCACGCAAGCGATTGATAATAATTGATGCACGACTCTTTTGAAAATCAAACACTAAAAATAATAAATATTTTGCTCAAAGGTTTGCTTTAAAACGATTTTGGAAAATACTCTCAAGTATGTTTGTGTCGTGTGATGCTTGTGTATTTCGTGTGTGTCATGAATGAGATGTGAAGGAATATTTATAATAAAAGCATAGGAGATCTAAAACCCTAGCTTAATATTTAAATAAGATATTTATCTATAATATCTTAAAATAATATTTACTTTATCTTTTAGAAATATCTTTATCTCAAAATATTATTTGGTTTATCTTACAGAAATATATTTTTCTTTATATCTCAAAATATTGTTGTAAAGATATAGTAGAATCCTAGATTAAGGTAAACAAGGAAAACAACCTATAGAGGCCAAAATTCCTAAGCTACACAAAACCCTAGGAGGCACGCAACCCTAGGAGGCACAAACCTAGGTTTACACGAAACCCTAGGTGGGCTAATTAGGTTAACAACAAACTGAGATAGAATATCTTAGAAACCCTAGGTAGCATGACAACCCATAAGTTGTATTATTAACTAATAGAATCTCATAAATATATTCTCTATTAAACCTTCTGATAAATATAAAAATACTCTTTCACTTTTGAAAACATTTAAAACATTTTGTTTCCAAAATCATGCATCAACATTTATCATCCAAAGTTATAGGCTAAAGCTATAACTTTGAACATAAAATCACTTGAATGGAATAGTTACCGAATGACGACTTATACTATCTAATCTTCACAAAGATCTTCAGTATACGGATCATCTCTTCATCTTGATCACAAAGACTCTCCATCTTGAGTCTTGTGTTATTTGAGGTAGATCTTGTTTGAAGCGTTTTTTCTTTAAAGTTATGACTGAGTAGCTATAACTTCCATGTAAACTTCCAAAGTTATTCCTGAAGTTGTTATAACTTTGATCTTCCTTCTCGTAATTGTTGTTAGCTATGATAAGACTAAAACACACAATTACACGCATATGATATATCCATTAAAGCATATTATCAAGTAACCACATGTCATTATCAAAACTATAAATTGGTCCAACAATTGCTAATCCAAAGTGGCCAGAAATAGAAAGTATGTTACGACGCATAAAGGGGCAAAAGGCCGAGGAAAGACCAGACATCGTAGCTAGAGTATTCAAGCTTATGCTGAGACAACTGATTGATTGCCTAAAAAAGAGACGTTATTTTGGAACAGTAGTGGCAGGTACATAACTAACTTACATGGGGTATTTAACACATATAATATCTCCAAATATTTTACAAAATAAAAATTTTCATTGCGTTCAATCAATTAATTTCTAAACTGTTACTTAAAATATTAAGTGTTAATAATAAATTACTTATTCGTCCTAAGCAGATGTATATACAATCGAGTTCCAGAAGAGCGGCTTACCGCATGCACACATACTACTATGGATAAAACAAAAGGCGATAGACCTATCACCCCAGTTCATCGATACTATTATCTGTGCAGAGATTCCAGACATCGAAGAGGAGCCTGAACTATATGGAGCAGTGTCGCAATGCATGGTCCACGGACCATGTGGGAGGAAAAACCCTAACTGCTCATGTATGATCAACAACACATGCAGTAGGAATTTCTCGAAGCAGTCCAGCCAAGAAACAGTGCTTGGTAACAATGGCTATCCGGTCTACATAAGGTGGGAGGATAACAGGTAAATAGCACTTAGTTTTAAATATGCTTTTACTGACGAAACTCAATGAATAAATAACACCCATATTCTCGCCAGGTACATATAGAAGGGACACCACCGCCTTGACAATCGGCACATCGTGCCCTATAATCCGGGTTTGCTTTTAATGTTTGACGCACACTTAAATGTCGAATGGTGCAACACTGCACGCGCAATTAAGTATCTCATAGATAAGGCAACTTTGGTCTTGACATGAGGCCAGGATGATGAGATAAAGTCATACCTCGATTGTAGGTACCTATCGGCATGTGAAAGTGCGTGGCGAATCTTCGAGTTTGATATCATAGAAAAAAAACCCGAGTGTTATACGACTGCCGGTAAACCTGGAAGAGGAACAAGCTGTGGTGCTAAGGGACCGTGAACGTCTAGAGGTGGTTATAGAGAGGGCCCGTGAGAAAGAGACTATGCTAACTGTGTGGATGACTACAAACACTCACCACCTAGAAGCAAGAACTCTGACATATGCACAATTTCCCACACAATATGTGTGGAACAAAGCATGGATTAAAAGGAAGCAGGGAATGAGCATTTGCAGGATTGTTTTTGTTCATCCAACAGCCGGAGAGCGTTATTATCTTCGTTTACTACTTAACATTTCAAAGGTTCCCAGACATTCGAGGATGTGATGACAGTCGACGGCCGTTTGTTCCCAACGTACAAAGATGCGTGCTTTGCACATGGCCTACTCAGTAGTGATAAAGAGTGGCACGAGGCATTAAAGGAGGCAGGTCAGTGCAATGCCTTCTCAACTTCGGGAGTTATTTGTAATGATGCTATTGTTCTATGAAGTAACAGACGTCCTAGACCTATGGAATACAAGCTACGATAAGCTCTCAGAGGACATAGAGAGACATAAGAGAACGCTATTTTGTCATCTAAACCTTGAGTTAACAGAGGAGGCCAAGAGATCATATACCTTGATTGAAGTAGAGAAAATACCTCTAAGGTATGAGAAGACACTGAAAGACATTACAAATATGCCTCTACCCAAATTTTAGGACATAAACAGAAAGGAAAACAAGCTCATTAAGGATGAACGTTTATACGACCCTAAGCTATTGGCAAGTGAATGGTCGGAGAAGGTGAAACAGCTCAACTTTGAGCAACGGTTAGTATATGACAGTGTAATAGCGGCAGTGGAGGGTGGGTCTGGAATAGTGATGTTCTTATACGGTAATGGAGGGACAGGAAAAACGTTTTTATACAGAAGCATCTCTGCAAAAGTAAGGTCAGATGACAGGATAGTCCTTAACGTCGCATCTTCAGGTAAAAATAAACAGACTATGCATACATACACCAAAATAAAGATTGACTCTCATAGCGTACAATCATGAATACCCAATGTATGAGGAAACTAATGATTATTACATGAGGTAACTACCAAATTAACGTATAACGGAAATACTGAAATTACTTAATGTAGGTATCGCAGCCTTACTGCTACTAGGTGGACGGATAGCTCATAGCAGATTTGCAATCCCTATTGTTTTATTCGACAACTCTACGTGTAACATAGGCCAAAAGACCCAACTTGCAGAACTCTTAAGGGAGACGTCGTTAATTATATGGGACGAGGCACCCATGGACCACATATTTGCTTTTGAGGCACTCGATCGTACAATGAGGGACATTATTCGATTCAAAGACAGAGAAGCAAGATCAAAGCTCTTTGGGGGGAAAACGATTTTACTCGGCGGAGACTTCCGGCAAGTATTGCCTATAATCATTAAGGGAACAAGGCAAGATGTTGTACAAGTATCACTTAGTTGATCGTACATATGCATGGAATGCACGGTGTACACTCTTAAAAAAGACATGAGAGTTTCGGAAAGCAGCGACGACCCAGAAAAGAGAGAGAAATCGAGCATTTAATGATTGGTTGTTAGCTATGGGAGACGGGACGTTAGGAGCCAAGGCGGATCAGAATGACACAGAAGTGATATGGATAGAGTTACCAGAACAATACATTGGTAGTAAAGGTACATTAAACATAGAGGAAGTAGTAAGATAGATGTACCCAGATTTTGAAAGGTGCCATAAGAGCGAGGAATATCTAAGGGAAAGAGCAATACTCACGCCTTTGAATGAAACCGCTGACCTACTAAACAATCACATGACAAAAAACATCCCAGGTGATGAGGTCCTATACAGTAGTTGTGATGAGGTCTGCACGGCCTTGACTGAGTCTGAAGATCAGTTCGCCTCTTATCCAACAGAGTACTTAAATAGCCTCAACTTGCAGGGGTTACCACACCATGAGTTAAGGCTTAAGGTAGGTATGCCAGTAATGCTCTTGAGAAACATAAACCCGTCGCAGGGATTATGTAATGGTACACGTCTGATTTTGAAGGTAAAATAATAACAGGTTCAAAGATGGGACAAAAGGTTCTTATACCGAGGATAATAATGACTACGGCGGATATAAAATCCCTTTTGTACTTAAAAGAAGGCAATACCCCCTAAAGCCATGTTATGCAATGACAATAAACAAGAGTTAAGGCCAAACTCTTACGCATGTAGGGATTTATTTGCCCAAACCCGTGTTTAGTCATGGCCAATTGTATGTAGCAGCCTCACGGACGACATCACCAGAGGGACTAAAATTCTTCATCGACGATTCCACGCAAAAGTTCAAAGGTCACACGAGAAATATCGTCTATAGAGAGGTTTATTTAAATCTAAATTCTCTGTAGTAGCAGGTACGAGCTACAAAAGTTTCTTATTTGGTTAGTCGTATAGGATTTTGAACATCAATTTATTTGTTATGTCATCAAATTTAGTAATTATAAAAATCAAATACGTATACTATATACGCAATATTTTCTATGCAACAACGACATCTTTACCTTTATAGGTAACCCCGTTGGTTTAAGAAAGTATATTTCCCCGAATATAGACATGTGTAATGCAGTCAAAAAATATATGGTGGAAAACAAACCAACACGGGACTGATCTTATACACAACGATTACAAAAACAATTAACGGAGAAGATCAGGTTGCATATTACATATACAACAACGTAGGGTATTGGAGGGATTCTTTCAACACTCACGTTAGAACTCATCCTGCCAAATAACTACTTAACACCGAACAAAGCCAAGTTTATTTTAATTGTTAACCCTACGACATATTTGATCAATAAGGAAATGGGGGAGAGTATACAGACATCAGAATGACTAGGATAGAACAAAGAAGGGTAGATAACCACATTATAAATGCGAAAAGTAGGATGAATTAATAGATAGATGGAAATAGCTACCTTGGTGGGATGACAGCCTAAAATGCACAACACTGAACTGCTAGCTTATCAAGGAGCTCGCCGTCGTCCGTAACGTTACGCTGATGCCACATGCAATACATTGGAGAAACCCGATGTTGAACTCAGATCGGCCGGATGAGATTGTCGGAGAGCGGGGAGGTGTGAGCGGTGAAGAACTTAGCAAAATCCAAATAAGTAAGGTATAACAATAATAATAATGGAATGATTGTGTGGGGAGATTATGATCAAGATGATTTAGAGATCATTTTTGGGATTTTTGGAATGTAGAGGTGAGTATGGTGAAATATACAGATGCTATGAGTTAGGATGGGGGTGGGAATAAAGTGATAAACTTTATCTAAGAATTAATATGTTTTGATTATAAATTTTAAGTTAGATAACGTAGTTAGATTAGTTGATTAGGTAAATCCAGGAATTAACTTAAGATAATTAAATGGTGAATGGTGTAGTTATGTCTCATTAACTTGCTACCTACAAATAATAAAGATAGTAAAAAAAGTTAAAAATATAATACTCTATACAAAATGTTACTCCCTACGTCCCAATTATTTGTTTGCCTTTGATTAAACTACCATTCACAAAGAATATAAAAGGCAAACAAACGAATGAGACGGAGGGAGTATATGAAAGACTCAAAAAACCGACCCGTGCATCGGTGCAAACCTACTCGCTGAGAATTCGTTTCCAATCAATTTTACTGGAGTATAATTGAAGTCAAGATTTATATTAGATAACTTAGATTTAAAAGAAGTGCCGAGGATTCCAACTATTGCTAAATGTACCATTTTCAAATATATTTCCACGATATTAAGATTGTCTTAAGGAAAGAATACAACAATTGTATTTGAAAATGCAAGATTTAAAAATGGTAGACTTCAGAATTTTTTTATTTCTATGTTATATACAATATAAAACTACATATAGGCCCCTGCATCGCACGGGCATTAATTCTAGTATCTATATAAAAGAGGCTATTTTCGAGCAATTCTATTAGGTCAACATCTTCTTTTTCAGTTTTTGGAAAATATATTTTAAGATCTATTACAAAAAATATCTTATGTAATATTTTTAAAATCACAAGTATTATTTACGTAAGAAAAAATTTTGATCATCAATATGAAAATAAATATAATTCAAAGCATTTTAAAACTTACATATTTGGAGTCGTAGCGAAAAATGCTTTCATTGGAGTATAAATTTTATACTTCCTCCGTTCCATTTTATTGTATACGTTTGCTTTTTGAGCACTATTCATAGGTGAGAAGAATCTTTAGTACAACTTCTAATATATAACATATTAGATAGTCACGTGAGATCTTGTTTCAATTGTCTTACGGAGTACAATATTAATATCAAATTTTTATAATTTTTATTAATATGTAACTAAAGATATAAACAAAACAAAATGAGCATTGACATACGTGATAAAGCAAACGTATACAACCAAATGGAACGGAGGAAGTATTGTTTTACTACTATACTGCTGATAATATATTAATATGATATGACTAAAGTATAAGTACGTGAAATTTAAAAAAATATATTTTTTTTATTCTAATACTCACTCCAGTCCTCCACACACAAATTTTCACCTCATTTGCTTTTGAGAGGTCAACGCTGCCAAACTTTGATCGTAAATAAGTTGGAGAATAAAAAATATGAGATTGTAAAAAAACACTTACACTTATTTTCGTGACATCTTTCACGAAAAAAATTTCAAGAATACAAAAAGCAACATATAGACGTCGAAAAATACGGTCAAAGTGTCGTCTAGGAGAACGCAATAAAGCAAATTGGTGAAAATAGGTGTATGGAGGAAATACTATTATAATAATTTAGTAACAGTCAAGAAATAGTTAGTTTACAAAAATAAAATAAAATAGTATACTACTTATTATTTTATTTGTCCCACATTGAAAAATAATGTAGGTGTGGTGAACATACTATGTATAAATAGTAGAATTGTCCTACATCGAAAATTATCATAAGGTGAGATGATCCTTTGATTATAAATAGGAGTCATTATTAGAATTTATGTACCCGCCCAAAATCTTTTGAATCTCTTAAATATTATCGAAGAGATGTCTTAAAAGTTTGTATTATTATCTCCCCAATATTGACGTTTTTATTATCATATCCACATTAGTAAAACTTACATCATCAACAATTAATTTAGGAAGGTATCATAAAAAAAAGTGAAAAATCTTTTGATTATTACAGCATACATTTCCATATTATATTCAAGTGCTGTTTATAATTTTTATATAAAAACTTTTACAATTCATTTCACAAAAAAAAAATATTGTAAAAATGACTCATCTTTCGAACGTAGATATCAAGCTAAATATTTTGAATCTCTTAAGTATTGTCTTACAGAGTTCCTAAAAAGTTTATATATTATCTCCACCTTAATGGAATTACATCATCAAAATTAATTTAGGAAAGTATCATAAGTAATAATTTAAGAAAGTATCATAAATAATAATTTTAATGGTTTACTACTTAATACTCCCTCCTAGTCACTTATTTCTCACCCTTTCCTTTTTGCACAAGAATTAAGGAAATGAATTTGGACCACACAAAATACATCACCCCACACACAAAATACATCACCCCACATACAAATGAATTTGGACCACACAAAACACACAACCCCACATCCAAAAAGGGAAAGAGGGAAGAAAACCCGACTTACCCGATAAGGAAAGAGGGAAGAAATAATGTAGGTGTGATGAATATACTATGAATAGAAGAATTATCCCCACATGGGAAAAATATCATAAGCTTGGTGATCATGTGATTACAAATAGAAGTCGTCCTTGAAACTTAGATATCATTCCAAAATCGTTTACGTTTCTCGAATATTTTTTAGAGAGCTCTTAAAAGTTTGAATTAATTATGAAAATAATATAATTAGATTCGCGGTAAAAAAATGTTATCATTACAGTATAGAATCTCATATTAATTGCACATACTTGACATAGTTCTTAGTATGATATTTATCCCGCATTGAAAAATAATGTAAGTTTGATGAATATACCACCTACAAATAGTAGAATTCTTCCACATCAGACAATTAGCATAATGTGTGGTGATCCTATGATTACAAATATGAGTCATATATGGAACTTATGTATCAACCCAAAATCTATATAGTCTCTGATCTTAAGTATTGTCTTAGAGACCTTAATTCTTATGTACCTTGGATCATTTTTTATTGTTTGTGAATGTATCAATCAAAACATATATAAACCTAATAAATGATTTGAACGACAGAGCCATGATAATATTTTTCGGATCATAATATAGGTCAAATATAACTTGAGTCCTTGCAAGGTTGGTAAAATATGGTTAAAATAGAAGTTGACTCAATATATCAATATTATTTTCTTAAAAATGATATTTTAATATTGTCTTATAAGTTAATTGTTATAAAAAATTTATGAAAATGACATTAATGTAAATTTATAGAAAATTCTAGTCGAAAAATAAACTTAATCGAATTTGAGTTCCAAACTCAATTTCTAACAATTAATTCTCGTACATATCAAATATATGTAATGGACTAATCAACTGTATCATATACAAATAATTAGTTACTATTTGGGTTCTATCCTATAGGTATGACCTAAAAGGATCAGTTGATCACCGCCGTTATACGACAATAACGTCAAACTCTAATCAGCCAACCGTTATTGATTTACGTTAATCAACTGACTAATCATATATATAGTCAATAAGTATCCCAATTATATTCCTTAATAAGATTTATTATGTGGCGCACTATTGTGGAGGACACCTACTCCAATAGGTTCTTGCAATATTACTCCTTCTTTCTTTCTTGATGTTTTATTCGTTCTAACTTATCTTTTTTGTTTGCTCGTTGTTGCGTGCTAGGCCTTTCAATCCTCCCTTGCTGTTAGGAGGGTTAGGGCTAAGAGCCTTGCTACCAATTCCAATAACAGGGAGACGACTAATTACTTTGCACAGCTAAAGGAGCAACGGGCTGAATCCACGACTCAGGTAGCTAGCTTAAAGAAGGACTTGGCCTCATTCGAGAAGCGATACGCGGCGGGTGCACATCAATTAGCTCGGACTCAGGGTCTCTGAAGGGAACTTACCAACGTCTTATCCCATAAGCTAAGATCAAAGAGCTTATTGAGTTGGCCACGAGCGTCGCCACTTACGCCTCCTGGATGAGGAAGGTGTGTGGTATGCGTGCTGCGCTCGAGAGTTCCTTGACCGCGGGCGATTTGGAGGAGGAAAGCCAGCTTAATGAGGCTTTCCCAAGGGATGTCATTGGGACAGAGCGGTGGTGGATATAAGGCCCCCGTACTCATACCCAACAAGCAATTCTCATACCCATACCTGCCCCGTCACCCATGACGGGTACAAGTTTCCACACCCGTACTCGCCCCGCCAAATGAAAATCTAGACCCGTACCCGCCCCATTACCCACCAACGACCTATGTCATAACTTATATTGATATTTTTTTTTAATAAAATATAAGTTTAATCTCTACAAATTTTCGCAAAATTTCATTTTTATGTATCTAGTTTAATATTTTGAATAAAACTCAATAAAGAACATTATAAGAAGTCATAAAAATATATATATTCTTCTAATATTTGGTGGTTAGGCGGGGATTAGGTGGGTATGGCGTATAAACCATCCCCGCCCCACCACCCACGGCGGGTGGAATTTTCGTACCCGTACCCGCCCCATCATCCGCTAAAGCTCAACTCATATCCGCCCAACTGGGCGGGTGCGGCTCTTCACGGTATGTATTTGAGCCCACAGTGCTCTATTCTCCTCTGCTGCATGGATCCTTGCTTTCCTAGTATCCTTTTTTATTATCGCCTCAATAGATTGTTGAAGAGCGTTTATCCCGTCAAGTAGAAGTTGGGTGGCGTTGCGAGAGGCGGTGGTCAGGGGTGCTACCTGCCCCTGCGCTTTGTGCTGACTGATGTTAGGGGAGGGACCGGGTCATGGCAGATGCCCTATTCCTTAAGCCGGAACTTTCTCCGCGACTGTTTGCGGCTTGACAGGCTAAATCGTACACCTATCAAAGATAACCAACATGCCTAACCTAATGCAATAATGGAAGTCGGGATCCTGTCCACAGAGAGACTAAAGAAATTCTATTCGCTAATGAATAGTTTGTCTAAGTAACAAATGAGGGTTTTGATTGTTTGTTTTCTAAACTAAAAGTAGTGAAGGAAAGAGAAATAAATGAAGAAAGTTGATTAAATATAATAAGAGAAATAGCTAGGATATCGGGTTACCACGGTCAACGACAGTCAATGATAGAATTAAAAGGTTAACTTAAACATGGTCTGAAGGGTAAGGGATAGTTCCTTTCGGTCTACTATTCACCCTAGAATTACTAATTTAGCTTTCACTCTGATTAGGGTATTCTATTGTTCGCTGAAAGTCTCTACCTTTTCCATATATTACGATCTAAGTCAAGGTTTAACAAACATGTAAATCAGTCACATGCATTTAACCAATTTACTAACAATTAATGCAACGATTAACAAAACAAACAAATAATTATGATTTAACTAATAATCTATCAATATATCACCGCAAAACCGCAGTTTCCCTAAATACTAACATATAAGAATTAGCTATGCATAATAGATCTCACGAAATTAATTATAAGAAATAGGATTGAATTAAACATGATAAAAGAGGATGAATTACGATTAACAATTTAATCTAATAAGCAAAGAAGAAAGAACAATCAAGAACAAATAACAAAGGAAGAAAAATAAAGAAAAAGGAATTAGAAGGAAGAAAACAAGTTTCTATACCAAAGGAAAGGAAAAAATATTAATTCTCAAATCTCAGATCCAAAGTTTCTAACAGAAACGTAGAATCGTTTTACAGTGTCAAGAGATGTCTAATTATTGTCTATTACAAAAGGTTAAATAATAAAACTCTCAAATAATTAGAACTAATGGGCCGAAACAACAAAGTTTATTTTCGGCTAAAACATAAAGCAGTCGATCGACTACTTAGGCTGATCGATCGACTAAAGGAGAAATTTTGTTATCTTACTCTTCAAAATTAGTCGATCGACTTAAATAGCTGTCGATCGACTAAACAAAATGAGTCGATCGACAATTAAAGCTGTCGATCGACTACTCCCAATACTGCACGCCAGTCTTCACCCTACTTCAATGTATTCTCTCTCCTTCCCGCGCATCCCAAGGTCACGGTTCTCGAGCATGACTCCATTAGCATCCGGAATGCAACACAAAGACGGGATTCAGCTCGTTTTCTCTCCTTTTAGGCTAACAACCTGTATGAAACAAAGAAATACCCAAAGTAGCCGAAATAAGGGAGAATAGTAGCTTTCGGTACTCAAAATGGCATAGAAATACGTGCAAAAAGGTGAAATAAACATATAAATTAGGCACGCATCATGGGTGTATTGATATTGCCAAAAGGCTGGCTTCCTTCAAACATACGCGTGCTTCCACCGACTGATTGTTTACCTAAGATGGTGTTTCTGCATTGTTTTAACGATGACAACCACTATGCCCCACGGTTGGCGCCAAAATGTTTAGGTATTTTTACTGTTTATATTGCGTAGGGTTAAAGTTATGACGACCACTATGCCTAATATCGCTAATTAAATTGCTTGATTTTACGTGATATAAGTTATGGTGATGTAAAGAGAAATTAACGCAAGAGATTTTGTGACGCGAATACCCTAGGAGGGAAAAACCGCGGGAAGGGGACGATACCCATCCAGATATCCATTAGCAAATGAAAGTCAATAGTTTAATACAAGGGAGGCAATAGCTCGACTATTATTGCTAGTGTTAGGGTTGTTGTATTGTTGTCAATGAATTTCCTCTTCCTCTTGTCTTGCTTAAATAGGACCAAACCCTAGTAGGGTTTAGTTTACTTAGCCTCCAAGCCACCCATCCGTATATGCGCCTTAAGTCTTGAAAAATCCTGGATCCCTGGCTCCTCTTCCTTCCAATTCCTTGCCCATCTCTTCCTTCTCGACCCCTTTCTTCTTACTCTCCCACTTAGTGCTGACAATGGGTCGTGCCGAGCCGAGTTTCGGGTCGTCCCGTCGTGCCTAGCCGGGAAGGTGGCACAGGCCAGGCACGTTTTTTGTGTCTTTGGGTCGTGTCGTGCCTGTCCCAAAATCGTAAACCTTGTTAACGTCCCGCACTTGGCCCGACCAAAACTCGGGTCGTGCTGTGTCTGTGCTTCGGGCGAGTAATGCCTGGCTCGATTGACCCGTTTTGTGTGTTTTATTATGCATTTGGGTAATAATATATAAATGATTGAAAAAATTAAATTTCCAGATTGTACAAAAAAATCCGCAAACTTTTCGTCGTTTTCTTGAATACCTTAATCAACAAAAGACAATTAAGTAGATAATTGATAATTTGTTTTATATAATAAGTTTTAGATATTTAATAATTGACTAATTGTGATTAGAAGAAGAATTTATTTTATAAAGAGATTGTAACTTGTAACTTGTAAGTAGGTAGAAGATTGTAAATAGAAGATTGTACGATAAGAGAGAAATGACTGAATTTTTAATGAAATGGGTATTTATAATGTTTAAAAAATGAAAACAAATTACCCACAAATGTGGTAATCGGGCCGGGCCGTGCGTGGGCCATTTTTCGTGCCTACCCGGGCCGGACTTTTCGCGTTCATGTCGGGCCGGGCTAAAGCCCGCCTTTTATTTTTTCTTGCACCGCAGCAAATCTTAGGCACGGTCAGGCCGTGCTCGGACTGGCCCGGTTTTTACCTGTGGGCCGTTCCCTGTTGGGCCGGGCTCGTGCCGCCTGTTGGGCGCGAGCACGATTTGCCAGGACTACTCCCAGCTCTCAATCCCACATCTCTCTATTGTCTACATCCGGCCCAATATTCCCACAATAGGGATTTAGGCCCAAACAGGGAGCAATTATAAAATTTATTGTGGTTTAAAATGAAGTTCGGAGTATTATAAGAAGACGGCCATTAGTAAGGATGATTGTTGTTAATTAATCCAATTCATATCAATCTATTTCATTTCATAGTACCCAGCTTCTACTTCGGACACCCATATATGAAATGTAGAAAGAAAGAGTGGTTTGAGCCCTAAAAGCCTCAATAAATATCAGCTTTCGCAAAAAGCAAAGCACTCTGAAAGAAAAAGCAAAATATGGCATTATCTACTCTAAAGTGAGTCGCATTTTAATGCTTTTAAGATGCAAATAAGCATCTTGGGTCGATACGCAATATCCAATTGCAAGGAACTGAGAGAGCAGAGAGAATAGTTGGCTGGTTGTACAAGCTTTAAAGTTTAAAGCTTTTTGCATGAGAGTAAAAAAGTTGCTCTAATTTTGACATGACAGCTTTGTTAATCTAATAAAGGTATGATGGAATTACGTACCGCATACTCCTTTTCCTAAAAAGTTTTTATTATTTTATTTGTCTTATATCTTCATTCCCTCATAAACAAGACCAAGTATTTGATAAACTACACAATAAAGGCAGCATCATGAGAATATATTATTGTGGGGTTCCTTTGCTAGTGTTCTTTTAATCAACAAACTCCTGCTAAAATATATTCTATTTCTTTTTCATTCCTTAAATCAGGATGTCACCATCAACAATTGTTAGGAGGCCTTTGGAAATAAACAAAAATCAGTACAAATTTGGAAAACGGGCATACCATACTAATGGGCATAAATTCTTATGGAATACCTATTATCCGTCACAAGCTGAAGACTGATAGTATCGGTTGGGGTTAAAAGAACCCACACATGGATTGCTGACGTGGCAACATGGGATTGGACAAAGGGAAAGCACATGGATCAAGCAAATGCACGGACCAGATTGAAAGTAAAACGAGATGAGCGGCTTAGATTAGATATAACTCACACACTTGTATAACAACCATATTTTACTGAGTCAACAACAACTGCCATAAAAGTCGGACCAGCAGAGGGGATCTCGCAACAAGACCACCGGAGACGCTGAGGGGCGGAACTTGCATTATAAAAGGAAGGCAAGGCGAAATAGCAAGGGACATTCCATTCACTCACTTCTGAATCAATACACAAGTAGCCAAGCGATTATCAAAGCAAATTCTCTCTTGTTTCTTTACTTACGTCCTAATACTTTGTACTCACTCAGCAAGTACTTTTACACTTTAGTGCATATCTTTGGAGGGATTCCGACTCCCCCGCGGTTTTTCCCACATCAGGTTTCCGCGTCACTAATTTCTCGTGTCACTTTTCTTTTCGCATTTCTTCTTACGTTATTTCGTTGTTTTAGCACTAGTAGAATAGCCACTTTGATCCACCTAACGAGTAAATCACCTAAATACCAAGTTTTTACCAAACAATATGGCGCCAACCGTGGGGGCATACTGGTTAATATCTACAGTCAAAACAAAAATCCTAACAACCAAGTCAATATGTCAGGATCTAGTTCACCCAATACCAGTGGTCTCTTCATGCGACCTTCCACTGAGCATCCTCAGTCAGTCTCAGAATCACCCAGACTCCCAGCCAGTCTGAACCAACCTACCCCGTCCACAATCTTGAAAGAGGCAGTAAGCCATACCAAGTTACCTAAGCCACCTAGGGTTCTAGAGTCAGGAAGCCAGAGCCCGAGACAAGTCACCACTCAGGGTCAGACCAGGTCCAACAGGGATAGCAACCTCGTTTAGAGCGAGATCCTAATGGCCACAAATCACCCAGAAGGTTCAGCAAAGCAGCGTCGTGCGGGTCCAGATCCTGACCAACCATATCCACTGCAGACTCTCATAAGTGAAATGAGCGTCATTCATGATGCCATCAAGAGTTTGGAGAGGGACAACCAAAATCTGAAGGAGAGGATGGCTGCCTTGGCGAACCAGCAACCAGTATCCAATCTCCCTAGCGCCCAGATGTCTGCATCAGCCACTTACCCATCGCATGAGGTGCCTAGTGCAGGTCCAGGGCGCCAGATACCGCATGAACTTGTGACCCAGTTGGATTTGGGAACGTCGCCACCAGCTCGATCTGTGGGACCTGTTGGGCTAGGGAACTCGACACCTAGCCACTTCGCTCCCCCAGCTTATCCACAAACACCAGGTAACGTGCCTTCTGGTGCTTCCTTCGTTACTAACCATTTCTTTGGTACAGGTACACTGAGCCATCCAATGGTCCACCACTAGAGGCCCTTCATCCACACTCAGCCCATTCAGAGCAGAGTGATAGGATATATCGCACACTTATGCAAAGATAAATTTCACTAGACACAAATAAATGTAGTACGAGGGGTCGAACACAAGGAGATGGGAATTTCGTTATGAAATGCTATAAATGGACTACTATCAAAGTTGGTTTAACGGTTTGGTTTGGTTTGGTGTTTAGCTAACTATGATGCAAATCAAATAATATTAAAAGAGTCTAGGGGAGTCGGGTCACTCATGCAAATACGTAAATGCTCATGCTAAACATAGGAATTCTTAATATTGTTAATTGTTTAGGCTAAAGACAACCATCTCTCGATATTAGTGCCAACCTTAGGTCGAGTCCTAGAGAACTTTCGTTATAACTAGAGTCGTCCTACTACACATGCTTAGTCTAATCCGATTCCGTGCCTCTCGGCTTGTAGAATGAATTAACAAATTTAATCAATGCAATTGGCCAAATAACAAAGATTAACAAAACAATACAAGCATGTGATAGAAACAATTTACCAATATTAGTTCATCCTTATTTTAACATTTATAACTTACTAATTATGCATGGCTTCCTTAATCCCTAGACTAATGAAACTACTCACTTATGTTGATGTTTAAACTAATAGTATTTGATATAATAAGCATGATGAATATAAAGTTATAAAGGAAAACAACTTGTTAATAAAATGTACTACACTAAGTGAATGAAATTACTACTAACAATTCTAATGTAAATAACAATGAAAACTTGATTAGCTAGTGTTACGATTAACTAAACGACTTGTAAAGTAAAAGACGAAAGTGAATACTAACATAAAACTAGAATTAGGATTACCGCAATAGAAAAATATAACTCGGAAATGAAGAACAAATAACCCAAATACTTGAATGGAAAGATTGAATTACAACTTTGAAATGTAACCAAGTGTTTGAACAAAGTAATAACTAATTGTTTAACTAGATATGAAACTAATAAAAACGTGTGTGCTTAAGCTAAGGGAAATATGATGAAAAGATATGAGAAAAGCTATGAAAGATATGTGAAAAGATGAGTAAAAGATGTGATAAAAGATATCTCTAAGTGTCGAAGTCCCTCTCCTTTATATAGGGAGAGGGGACTTGAAACGCTTGTGTTCACATAAGCCAAACCCCGATCGGGGCCTCCTTAATCCGGGTTCATTAGCTTAATTGCTCCATTTAATGCTTAAGGAATCCTAAGTTATGCCTTTAAACACCTTAATTCTCCTGTTAATTGCATAGTTTAGGGTTTCCTTGAGCATCTAAAGGAGTATCCTATGCTTAAGTTGTGGGCTCCTTGCTTTGGGCTTCATTTTTAGTTTTTCCATTTCAATCCATTTCACAAATCTTCATACTTGGCTTGTCATTCTCCTTTTATGGTCCATTTTGCTCCCCTTAGCTTGTTGGACTTTGGGGCTTGCTAATTGTCTTAGGAAAAAGCCTCTAAATGCTTAGATTCCTACAAAACATAGCAAAAACGAGCAATGCACCTCGAACACGTAATTAGCTCATAAATATGCTAAACAAAGTATAATAATCATGTAAAATCGAGCTAAATTAAGGAGTAAAATCATATAAAAACTAGACATATCAAACTCCCCCAAGCTAAACCATTGCTTGTCCTCAAGCAAGCACATAAGACCAAGACAAGAGAGGAAAACAACGAAATCCCTACAATTGCAACATCCAATTTTAAACTATCAAGCATAATGACTCAAATCCCGAAACAACATGGGCATAAGGATAATGCAAAAACATGGATGAGATTTACATGGCGATGTAGCATGAAAGACTTCAATTAAACTTTTTGGCTCTTGCATGATCTTTTGACTATTGGACCCTTACGATACACTCAAACTCGTTTTATTGTGAAAGGATTTTTGTGAGTAGCACTCACCTATCCTCGACTCATGAGAGTGTGCCCGCAATCTAATATGGTAAAAATTTCAAAACTACAAGCCAAAAACATTCAAATGCAAGCATGAAAAGGAAGCCATAGGTAAGAAGAAGGTTAATAAGAAATGGGTAAGAAAGGGAACAAATGATTTATGGTATGTAGGGCTAAGTCAAGCTAGCAACAACCATATGTAAGGATGCTCAATCCCAAAACTATCCTAAAATTTTCAATATAATTCTCAAGAAGGCTCTCCAAAATATATGAATAAAACATGAAAGCTTCTTAAATCTTTTTCTTCTTTTTTCTTTTTTCTTTCCTACAAATATGCTTTTTTTCATTTCATGCTTTTTCTTTCTTTTTCTCTTTTTTTTCTCATCTTTTTTTTTTTTCATTTCCAACATTTATTCATTATTTTTATTTCTTTTTCATCTCAAAGCATTAAGACCAAGCTCATCATGAAATTTCAAAATACAATAAATCCTAAATGAGCACCCAAACACGAATTAATCAAAGCTACTAGCTCAACAAGGTAGGCAATGTTTATATGTAGCTAAGGTAGATATTTGTATTTGAGTTCAAAAAGGCAATTTTATCATGTGAATGACTCCAAAATGCTAAGAAATGAATGCATGCTTATAAAGAAATGAAATTAAAACCATACTTGTGCGTTTTTGATGTACCACAAACCATAAGGAGACCTACACTCACCTAAGAGAGACCGGATATGGATGCATCGGTCTAAGGAGGCTCTACCTTACCAATTTGTGGCTTTCCAAAAGTCAAGATCAAGCTTATTAGGTTCAATTTCCATCTACCACCTACTATGTCAAGACATCTCAATGAATGCAATTATCCAGTCAAATAATACAGAATAATTAGCTATTAAGCTGAAATTGGGATAGGCAAATGGGTACAACTATGTAAACCATGACCAAAATAGGCAAGCAAAGCATATGAAGCACAAATGTTTTTCAAAGTTTCATAAATTTTCTAACTAAATGCATCTCCTAACTAAAATGCAAATGCAATCCCCCCCAAGCTAAACACAACATTGTCCTCAATGTGCCAACATATAAATCACCCAAGCTAACAGAAAAATGGTTCAAAGCACAAAACAGGAAAGCCAAGAGGTTAATATTTAATGGGGAGTGAGAAAAATAAAACTAAAGTGCAAAGCAAAATGAACTTACTAAACTAGCTAGCCTCCCCCCAAGCTAGTATAAATATGGGGGAATCCTCCAAAGTGATGAAGGAAATGATGTTCCTTTGGGATTTAAATGAAGAAAAATGAAGAAGAAAGATAGAGTATACCGTCGGGTTTGAAAATGAGGAATGCTGAAATTTCGGTTATCGTACAAAACAGAATAATAATCAGACGCCTAGAAATGTGAAACCCCGATCAGGGCCTGGGAACCCCGATCGGGGTTTGCCCTCTGTAAGTCTCCCGACTTTTTTGGGTTTTGTAGTATTAGTTTCCCCGAACGGAATTCCGTGCTTGGGGATGCGTGAATTTCCTCATCGATTCTTCTTGTCTTCATTGTTCACCTAAAAATAAAAAATAAACATCGTAAAGTCTAGTAAAGTCTAACAAACGAGAAATTACGGAAAATAAGAAAATAAAGAAAAGCAAATGAAAGCAAATAATAGCGTGGGTTGCCTCGCAAGAAGCGCTGGTTTAACGTCCTGCACGACGTATGAAGCTCGAGTCGGTTCAAGCTTCCATGTTAACGCCCTCGATTAATAATTTTTCTCCATCCAACTCATGTTCCAAAGTATCCATCTCTTCATTCCTAATCTTATCATCACATGCAAATGATTCTAATACCAAGAGTGCCTCCAAAGGGTCTTTAGCGAAAGACCGAGAGATAGAGTCATCTATGACAATGTCCAGAACATCAATAGAAAAGCAAGACTCTTCAAACATGGGACTCTTCATGGCACTATTCAAGTTAAACGTGACCTTATCGTCACCCACTTCCAATGTTATTTTACCATTCTTGACATCCATTATCGCACCCGCGGTATGTAAAAAGGGTCTTCCCAAGATAATTGGGATTTGGGCATTCTCGGGCATGTCAAGAACAATAAAATCAACCGGAATAAAAAATTTACCAACTTTGACGGGAACATCCTCCAAAACTCCCAAAGGGCGTTTTATAGAACGATCCGCCATTTGCAATGTGACACTAGTACATTTTAAGACTCCCATATTAAGCTTAGCACAAATAGAGTAAGGAATGACACTTACACTAGTACCTAAATCACATAAAGCTTTATCAATTTGATAGGTACCAATTGTGCATGGAATAGAAAAAATACCGGGATCTTTTAACTTAGGAGGGGACTTATTTTGCAAAAGGGCACTACACTGGGCGGTGAAGGCTATAGTTTCAACTTCGTCAAAAGTCCTCTTCTTAGTTAAAATTTCTTTCATGAACTTAGTATAAGACGGAATTTGAGTGATTAATTCGGTAAAAGGAACAGTTACTTGAAGGTTCTTCACAATTTCCATGAATTTACCGAATTGAGTGTTCTTGTGATGCTTTGCCAATCTATGAGGGAAAGGCACTTTGACTTTTTCTGGCTCCTTTGACTCAACAACCTTCTTTAGAGGAGCATCCTCCACATAGTTGACTTGCTCAACCGCAATAGGATCATCCACCTTCTTGGGCATAACCTCATTTTTCTTACCACTAGGGGAAACCTCAAACTCAACAAGCACCTCTTCATCGTCTTTGGGCATGGGTGGCTCATCATACTTTGTACCACTTCTCAAGGTGATTGCATTGAGAGTATGATGTGGTTGCTCACCTTGAGGTGGTAATTGACCCGGTCTTCTTTGAGAGCTAGAAGTGGCTAGTTGAGCCATTTGTTGCTCTAGCATTTTGATTGCGGAACCATGGCTTTGATCATTCTTTTGAAAATGAGCCAACATTTCCGATTGAGTCTTAGCCAATTGTACTACTAAGAACTTGAGTTCTTGATAGTGTTGTTGGACATTTTGGGGTGGTGGAACTTGGGTTGGTTGGGAGTTTTGGATTGGTGGTCTTTGTTGGTAGTTTTGATTTTGATAGCCCGGTGGATAATAGAATCTTTATTGTGGGACATAGGCATTTTGTTGAGCTTGAGGCACAAAATTTTGTTGGGGTTGAGGATTGAGCACATTGTTGCTTTTGTAGGACAAGTTGGGGTGGAATTTTGTGTTTGGGTTGTAAGTATTGGAAAAGGTACCCGGTGGATAAGAACTTTATTTAAAAGTTTGAAAAGCACATACCTCTTCCATAGTGGCTTGACACACATTAGAGTAATGACCCGCACCTCCACAACTTTCGCAAACAACAATTAGACTAGTAGAAGACATGGCATTGAGTTGATGAACTGCTTGTTGAGCCTCCAACTTTTCTTGGAGCAGAAGGATTTGATTCTTCAAAATTCTATTGTCGGCAACTACCTCTCCTCCTTGGATGGGTGCACTCCGAGAATTAACATATTGGGCATCGTGGATCGCCATATATTCAATGGTGGCATAAGCAATATCCGTGTCGATTTCTTGAAAACGCCCATTGTTGGCGGAATCAAGAATTCTTCGGGATTCGGCACAACACCCATTGTATAATGTTATGGCAAGGAACCAAGCATCCAACCCATGGTGTGGGCATTGCCTTTGGAGCTCCTTGTACCTCTCCCAAGCTTCATATAAGCTCTCAAGAGCTTGTTGACGGAATGCCGTGATTTGGCTCCTCAAAGTTTGAGTTTTCTCGGGTGGAAAAACTTTTGATAGAAAGCAAGAGCCAATGTCTCCCAATTTGTTACTCCCATGGTGGTATGATCAAGGCTATTGATCCAAAGTTTTGCCTTCCCTTTCAAAGAAAAAGGGAAAAGTATTTCCCTAATTTGGGCTTGTGTGACACCCGTTTGACGAATCATGGAGCAATAGTCACAAATGTTTTGCACATGCAAATTGGGATCCTCCAAAGTCCTTCCCCCAAATTGCTTCCTCTCCAGAAGGGTAATAAAAGCTGGTTTGATCTCGAATTCCGGGGCAGTAATTTGAGTGGTCGTGTACCGGCCGGAAGCATAGCCGCGGTGGGCTTGGAATGATCGGAAAGTTTCACCATTCTCCTAGTTGGTGAGGGTGGTGGTGATGATGATGAACTAGAAACCTCCTTCTTTTCAAGACTTTCCAGATCGTCTAAGTAAGACTTTCTGGCACTTTCAACATGCACGAGAGAAGAGGCGTCTTTTACTTCTTTTCAAAAGCGTCGTCTTCTACGAAAGGTTTTCTCGGGCTCGGAATCCGGTGAAAGTAATTCTTCCTCACGAGAAGACCTGGGCATAAGGCAACAATCTTTAAGGAAATTGTAAGTACGGTCTCAAGTGTAGAGTCTATTGATCAAATACGAAAGAGGGGGGGAGGGGGGGGGGGTGAATTGAGTATTAAAAATTAGCCCCACTTTTTCGATTTTTATGATATGTAATTAATTATTTGATCTTATGAATTAAAATCAACTAATTAATTAATCAAAGTAAGCGCGAGTAACGAAATAACGAAAAGTAAAGAGAGTAGAGAGAGGCACACGATTTTTGAAGTGGTTCAGTTTCACACGTTGAAACCTACGTCCACTATTCTCGATTAATAATTCTTAGTAACTTTCTACGGATTACAAAAATTATCAACCCAATCGTATAATCAACACTATGATTATAACTCAAGGTGAGTATCGCTAAATACTCTATACTATCTTACGCTAATAAGAAAGTACAATATAACTCACACAGATTTCCGTTAAAGAATTGTAAGCTTATAATGATGTACTATTATCCAATAACGTATTTCACTCAAGTGATTGATAATAATTGATGCACGACTCTTTTGAAAAACAAACTCTAAAAATAATAAATATTTGCTCAAAGGTTTGCTTTAAAACGATTTTGGAAAATCAACACAAGTATTATGTGTGCCGTGTGATAGTGTGTATTTCGTGTGTTTTTAAATTGATATGTGAAGGAGTATTTATGGTATTAGAAGTATAGTAAACCTAAAACCCTAGCATAATATTTAAGAAAGATATTTATCTTTAATATCATAAAATAATATTTGCTTATCTTTTAGAAATATCTTTATCTCAAAATATTATTTGGTTTATCTTATAGAAATATATTTATCTTTAATATCTCAAAATATTGTTGTAAAGATTTAGTAGAATCCTAGATTAGGTAAACAAGGGAAACAACCTAAGGAGGCCGAAATCCCCTAGCTCACGAAACCCTAGGAGCCACGCATCCCTAGGTGGCACAAACCTAGGTTTCCACGAAACCCTAGGTGGCTCAAACACTAGGTGGGCTAATTAGGTTAATAACAAATTGAGATAGAATATATTAGAAACCCTAGGTAGCATGACAACCCATAAGTTGTATTACTAACAATAGAATCTAATAAATATATTCTCTAATAAAACTTTTGATAAATATAAAAATACTCTTTCACTTTTGAAAACTTTTGAAAACATTTTATTTCCAAAATCATGCATCAATATTTATCATCCAAAGTCATAGGCTAAAGCTATAACTTTGAACATAAAAACTCTCGAATGAAATAGTTACCGAATGACGACCTATACTATATAATCTTCACAAAGATCTTCAGTATACGAATCATCTCTTCATCTTGATCACAAAGACCCTCCATCTTGAGTCTTGTGCTATTTGAGGTAGATCTTGCTTGAAGCGATTTTCATTAAAGTTATGCCTGGGTAGCTATAACTTTCATGTTCACTTCCAAAGTTATTCCTGAAGTTGTTATAACTTTGTCTCACAGACTTTGTCAAAGTTATACCTAACTTTGATCTTTCTTCTCATAATTGTTGCTAGCTATAATAAGACTAAAGCACACAATTACACGCATATGATATATCGAGTAAAGCATATTATCACGTAAACACATGTCATTATCAAAACTATGAAATTGGTCCAACAAATTCTCCATTTTTGATGATGACAAGTCTCTTATGATTTCCTCTTAACATAGTGACTAAGTATGGTTCCCCTTCAACAAAGCACTCCAAAGTTATAGCAACTTTAATCGCAAGAACATAACAATTTAGCCAAAGTTATAACTCGAAAGACTTTAAGAGATAACGAGTCTTGACAAGGAGCAAGCTTAAGCAAAGACTCAAATCATATCATTTCTTCCCCCTCTTGGCATCATTGAAAAGACAAGAACAAGGATATAAAATGACTAGAATAACACACTCCAAGGCAAGAAATAGATATGCAAAATACGCAATATTAAACGATATATAACAAGAAAAATCAAATGTCAATTGTTAATTAAAACTACAAGCCACAATAATATTTTTAGTTGCCATTTGGGCCTAATGAATAGAGTAGAATAAGCCAAAATGGGCCGAATGGATTAGTAGTTTAAGAAACAAACGAGCGAAGGTAAGAAGATCAAGGCTTTTTGGGTTGTCGGATGATGTTGGGGTTAATGTAATCGGGTCGGGTGCGGTACTCAAGAGTAGAAAGGCGATCAAGGCACGTCGACACATGATTAGCTTGGGCGGTGAGGCAAACATCGAAGTTTCGAACCTTCAAAGAAAGAGCCTCCGTCGCATCAAATTTGGTGTGCATCCCCTCACGCATTTACGAACCGCTCTTCACCAATGCACCTCCTTGGCTCATCAAGAAATGCATCCGATCCCTTTGCCTAAACATCTCTTGTCGAATATCGACAACATTCCTCTCTAATTTGGCTAGGCAACCATCAACACCCGTCATCCAAGACCTCAACTCACTACTCACACCCGACCCACCATGGTCACGGGTGGAGCTAGTGGTCCCCATTGCCACGGTTTGGACAATCTCAACAACCTCTTCTACCCTTTTTTTTTTTTACGCCTTTTTGTACCTTCAAGCACCGAACCTGACTCGATTTGGGTTGATTTGGGTAATTGTTGGGTGCGTTGTAGTGATGGATTGGTAGACATACAAGGTCTTTGTGTTTTTGTAGGAGTGCACGTGAGGTGCCGTCCTACTCTTCCTCTTTTTCCGTTTTTTTTGTTTTTGTTTTTGAATTTGGATAGGATTGTAAAAGTAATCTAGGGTAAATAATTGTGAGATATGGTAAGGATAGGATAAAAAAATATGGTAAGGTAGTTGGGTGAGAATTTTCGGCCAACATAAGATTCTAGGGTAGAATTTTGGTTTGATTAAGAAAGTGAATAAGATAGGTTTTTGGCAATTATGTGGTTCATAATTCAATTTCCATAAAACACTTAATATGCAAGATACTCACGTAAAATATATAATATTAAACACAAATATACTAGCAATGAAATATGCGGACACAGTCATACAATCTCGTCTTATTCTAACCAGTCACGCAAGTTCACAAAATAGATATGACGAATTTAATTGCTACTGATTAAACCAATTTCCAACCGCAAAATCTCAAAACGTCTTCTCGCTAACGCCTTTGTTAAAATGTCAGCCCATTGATTTTCAGTACTACAAAATTCGAGTTTAATGTTGCCCTTTTCTACATGGTCACGTAAAAAATGATGTCTAATGTCTATATGCTTAGTACGAGAATGCTGAGCTGGGTTCTTAGAAATAATAATAGCACTCGTATTATCACAGAAAACAGGCATACAACCAACATTAACACCGTAATCACATAGTTGTTGCTTTAACCAAAGTAGTCGAGAACATACCAGTCCTGCAGCGATATATTCAGCTTCTACAGAAGACATTGCAACCGAATTTTGCTTCTTTGATCCCCAAGTAATTATGCAAGGTCCAACAAACGTAGAAAATCCAGAGGTACTTTTTCTATCTAAGGAACATCCTGCATAATCTGCATCTGAATATCCTACTAGATCGAAATTACACTCAAGTGAATACCACAAATATAAATTAGATGTACCAACTAAATATCTCAAGATACGTTTAAGTGCAATCATATGTGACTCTTTAGGACAAGATTGAAATCTAGCGCAGACACATACGCTGAACATAATGTCAGGTCTACTTGCAGTTAAATATAATAAAGAACCAATCATACCTCGATATGTAGTCTCATCTACAGATTTACCATTTTCGTCTAAGGTCAACTTTTTGTCAGTTACCATAGGCGTGTCCATTGGATGAGCGTTTTCCATACCAAATTTTCTGATTAGCTCCTTGACATATTTTTGCTGGTGAATCTTTATTCCTTCTTTGGTTTGTTGAATTTGCAATCCTAGGAAGAATTTCAATTCCCCCATCATGCTCATTTCAAATTCTGAGGTCATTAGATCTGAAAATCACTTGCACAATTTATTGTTAGTAGAACCAAAAATAATATCGTCTACATAAATTTGAGCAACAAGTAAATCAGAACCCTCGAATTTTAGAAATAGGGTTTTGTCGACATACCCTCTTTTAAAATTGTTTTGCAATTAGAATTTTGACAATCTGTCGTACCAAGCCCTAGGCGCTTGTTTTAAACCATATAACGCTTTATTGAGTTTAAAAACATGGTTTTGAAACTTGCTATTCAAAAATCCGGGAGGCTGTTCAACAAAAACCTCTTCTTCCAAATAACCGTTAAGAAATAAAGTCTTAACGTCCATTTGGAACAATTTCATTCCTTTGTGAGCTCCGAAGGCGATAAGCAAGCGAATAGCTTCGAGTCTTGCTACTGGTGCGAATGTCTCGTCATAATCAATCCCTTCTTGTTGATTATAACCTTAAACGACCAATCGAGCCTTATTACGAACTATAACTCCTGAGTCATCCAATTTGTTTCTGAATACCCATCGAGTACCAATCACAGTTCGATTAGAGGGTCGTGGCACAAGGTGCCAGACTTTATTACGTTCAAACTGTTGAAGCTCCTCTTGCATTGCTACAATCCAGTCGGATTCTGCAAGGGCTTCTTTGATGTTGGTAGGCTCTATGGTAGACAGAAAGGAATAGAATGAACAAAAGTTATTTAAAGTTCGTCTTATTTGAACTCCCTTGTTCAAACTTCCTAGGATAGAATCCATAGGATGAGAACTCTTATATTTCCATTTCTTAGAGTTCTTAGGCTCATCATCATCTGATGAACTCTCATTTTCCTCAAATGATTCAGAATCAAGATTGGTTCCCCCTGAGTTGGACTCTGGGGTTATAGCCAAAGTTGGTACAACTTTAGTTACAACATCTTGATCTGAGTTCAAAGTTATAGCATCATCAGCTATAACTTTGGTTTCATTTTCCTTATTTTGAGAAAAGACATTCGTATCATCAACAATTGTCTCAGTTCTCTTTTCAAGGTCATTTGCGGATTTATCAAGTTCATCATTGATTCCTTCAATAACTTCTTCACTAGTTTCTGGCGCTTCATCTCTTGGGAGGCGAAAGTCTGGATCATTCATGTCTTCTTCTTCATTCTGTTCAACTAGCCCAGGCACATTATCTTCATCAAACACAACATGAACAATTTCTTCTATGCACAACGTTCTTTTGTTAAAAACTTTAAAAGCTTTACTATGATTAGAATGACCAACAAACACAGCTTCGTCACTTCGTGGATCAAATTTGCTCAAATTACTTTTTCCATTATTACGGACAAAACATTTACTCCCGAAGCAACGAAGGTGAGCTATATTGGGTTTTCTCCCTCTTAAAAGTTCATAGGGAGTCTTTTTGAGAATTGGTCTAATCATAGCTCTATTGTGCACATAGCATGCAGTACTAATGGCTTCTGCCCAGAAGTTCTTAGGAAGGCCACTACACAAAAGCATAGTGCGGGCCATGGCCTCTAATGTTCTATTCATACGTTTCACGACACCATTTTGTTGTTGGGTTCATGGTGCAGAAAAGTTATGTCCTACACCATTCTCCCTACAGTATTCTATAAAAGCTTGATTGTCAAATTCGGTGCCATGATCCGTACGAATGGAAACTAACTTATTTTGGGCGAGCTTCATTAGTACCACAAACTCATCGAAAGTTTCATCTTTAGTAAATAGAAAGATAGGCCATACATACCTTGAGTAGTCGTCGACTAGGACGAATACGTACCTCGATCCACCGCGGCTTCTGACTTTCATAGGTTCACACAAATCCATGTGTACCAACTCAAGTGGACGCTCTGTACTTAATACTCGTTTTGGTTTGAATGAAGATCTAACTTGTTTGCAACGGGCACATGAGTCACACATCTTCTCTTGTTCGAATTTGATTGAGGGTAGACCCTCAACTAAATCCCACAATTTGAGTTTCTTTAAAATTGTTGGACTGATAAGTGCAAACCTCTTGTGCCACAAGCATGAATCATCCACAGTGACATTCATACACGTAAAGGAACTTGTAGTGACTTTGTTTAAATCAATCATATACACGTTCCGTTTACGTAGACCTTTTAAGATAACATTACTAGTACCTTCAACTATGATACGACAAACATTTGAATGAAAAACGACTTTATTGCCTTTGTCACATAATTGAGAGATACTTAGCAAATTATGCTTAAGACCATCAACCAGATATACATTATTAATAGCATGGGAAAAATATATACCAATCTTACCAACACCGATTATATTGTCCTTCTTGTTGTCTCCAAAAGTGACTTTGCCACCGTTGAAGGGCTCTAGTGAAAGAAAGAGATCTTGTTTCCCTTCATGTGTCTCGAACATCCACTGTCGAGATACCATAGATTATTTTCTTTCACTATTATCTGCAAGAGAATCAAATGCAGCTTTTAGGTACCCACGCTAAGTTGGGTCCTTTTTGGTTAGTGACTCTATATATTTGATCCTTCCTAACCCATACCTGTTTGACAACTCTTTTCTTCTTAAGGTAGGGTTGTCTAGGTTTATTGTAGTGATTGTTATTGTTACGACGCACATTAGGTTTAAATGGCTGCTTCTGATTCACATATGGTTTAGATTTTGAAGGTACATATGTGTAATCGAAAGCTATGTCATAAAACCACCTGAACTCATTATTTCTAACTTCATCTTGTTGAGATTCAGGTTCGGACTCATTAACACTAGACACGTCATGTTCTTTAACAAAATCAGTTTGATTTTAGTTGTCGTTGATATAATTAACACAATTATCTTTAACATGACCGTTGTGACCACAATAATTGCAAATCAGATATTCTGAAAGATTGACATACTTCCTTCTTCTGAAATCACGGTCAGAAGGAGTGGATTTGCACTTATCATGGTCTCTACGACTATAACATTCATGACCTAGACCCATCTTCATGTTATTATTAGATTGTTCGGTAAGGAAGTCTAAGACCTTCTGACTTCCTTCCCATTTATCATGAACTTCTCGTGCATGTAGGAGCAATTCCTTCAAAGACTGAATTTCTTTTTCACACGACGAATGATCTACATTCGAGTCTTTGGATGGATTGTTCTTTTTGAAATTTTCACGAAAATCGTTAAAGCGTTTGTTCAAGATAAATTTCTCCTCATTGTTTTGATTTTTGGCTTGGGAGAATTCAGCCTTTATATCTTTCAATTGCTGAGAAAGAAAGGAGTTTACTTTTTCGTGATCAATGATAACACTTTCTTTTGCCTTAGCATTAGATTGTAAAAGCTCATTGACTTTCTTCAATTCTAAAGTTATAGCTTCATTAGCTATAACTTTGGCTTGAAGATGCTTAATGTTAAGCTTTAACTCTGAGATTATAGCTTCATTAGCTATAACTTTAGACTCAAGAGCTTCTTTCTCAACATTTGTCTTGTCTGAAGTTATAGCTGAAGTTGCCATAACTTTAGATTTGAGCTTTTTAGCTTTGGCCTTTAGAAGTTGGTTTTCCTAAGCAATGTCAAGAATTTGTTCTTTAAGATCTTTTAATTCAAGACTCTGTTCATGATAGTGATCTAAGGCTTCTTCAAAATACTTAATTAAAGACTTCTTAGATAAATTCTTAACTTGCTTTTTAAGTTCAAGATGACTAACCTCTTCATCATCTTCTGAATCTGGTTCTGAATCTGAGTTGCCAACAAGACACATCTCGGATTCGCTTTCATTGTCACTGTCTGAGATTAGATCAAGACTGACATTGCTTAGACAGAAGTTGGCGACTTCTTCTTCCTCTGACTCGTCTTCCTCTGTGTCAAGATCTCCCCAGCAATAAGCCATCATCGCTTGCTTGAATTCCTTCTTGGTTTTGTCTCGTTGATTTTTGTCTTTGATTTTCTTCCATGTGGGGCAATCTTTGATCATGTGATCATTATCCCCACATTTGAAGCAACCACGACTTGAAAGAAACCCTTTTGACTCAATTGGCTTCTTGTAAGATTTATTAGCGTTATTGTTAAACGTTTTCCCTTGTGGTTTATTTAAGAACTCTTTCTTAAAACGTCTAGCAAATAACACTGTTTCATCTTCAAGATCCGAATCTTGTCTTTCACTAGATTCGGCTTGTAAAGCCACTTTCTTGCTATTACTATCATTTGCCTCATCTTCATCAAGAGTAATCGCGTGAGCCATTAGGGTTCCAAGTAGCTCTTGATAAGATAGGTCAGATAGATCTTTACATTCCTCAATTACCGTCACCTTAGGTCTCGATCGTTTAGATAGACTTCTAAGGATCTTCCTGGCAATTTCCTCGGAGTCAAAAGTTTTTCCAAGATTTTATAATTCATTAATGATATTAGAGAAGCGAGTGGACATGCTGTCAAGTGATTCTTTATGTTCCATAGAGAACAGTTCGTATTTTCGCAACAATTGTCCCCTCATAGGCTAACTCTAGACCATCCCATATTTCCTTGGCAGTAGAACTAGATGAGAAACGATCAAATTCAGTATGGGTCATGCCGTTTTGCAACAGACTAATAGCCTTTGAATTTTTCTCAGCTTTCTTATAATCTGCCTCAACATAGTCATCTTCTTTCTTTTCGACGCGAGTGCCATTAACAGATCCAAGCATGATCTTATTAGGGCCATTCTTAATGATTAGCCAACACTCTCAATCGTTACCCTTTATGAAATGGGTCATCATATTTTTCCATAAACTGTAGTTCTTCCCATCGAATACGGGACACTTCAGATGTTTGGAATCCATCAAAATAAAATTAAATGCAATGGAAAATAAATAAAAATAAAAGGATAGATGGATCAGACTCCTTGCTGTAAGGCAATCAAGAGCACGAGGCTCTGATACCAATTGTAGAGTCTATTGATCGAATACGAAAGAGGGGGGGTGAAATGAGTATTAAAAACTAGCCCCACTTTTTCGATTTATATGATATGTAATTAATTATTTGATCTTATGAATTAAAATCAACTAATTAATTAATCAAAGTAAGCGCGAGTAACGAAATAACGAAAAGTAAAGAGAGTAGAGAGAGGCACACGATTTTTGAAGTGGTTCAGTTTCACACGTTGAAACCTACGTCCACTATTCTCGATTAATAATTTTTAGTACCTTTCTACGGACTACAAAAATTATCAACCCACTCGTATAATCAACACTATGATTATAACTCAAGGTGAGTATCGCTAAATACTCTATACTATCTTACGCTAATAAGAAAGTACAATATAACTCACACAGATTCCCGTGAAAGAATTGTAAGCTTATAATGATGTACTATTATCCAATAACGTATTTCACTCAAGTGATTGATAATAATTGATGCACGACTCTTTTGAAAAAAAAACTCTAAAAATAATAAATATTTGCTCAAAGGTTTGCTTTAAAACGATTTTGGAAAATCAACACAAGTATTATGTGTGCCTTGTGATAGTGTGTATTTCGTGTGTTTTTCAATTGATATGTGAAGGAGTATTTATGGTATTAGAAGTATAGTAAACCTAAAACCCTAGCATAATATTTAAGAAAGATATTTATCTTTACTATCATAAAATAATATTTGCTTATCTTTTAGAAATATCTTTATCTCAAAATATTATTTGGTTTATCTTATAGAAATATATTTATCTTTAATATCTATGCGTTATGAAATGCTATGAATGGACTACTATCAAAGTTGGTTTAACGGTTTGGTTTGGTTTGGTGTTTAGCTAACTATGATGCAAATCAAATAATATTAAAAGAGTCTAGGGGAGTCGGGTCACTCATACAAATACGTAAATGCTCATGCTAAACATAGGAATTCTTAATATTGTTAATTGTTTAGGTTAAAGACACCCATCTCTCGATATTAGTGCCAACCTTAGGTCGAGTCCTAGAGAACTTTCGT
Source organism: Heliosperma pusillum (assembly GCA_022085475.1). NCBI lineage: Eukaryota > Viridiplantae > Streptophyta > Magnoliopsida > Caryophyllales > Caryophyllaceae > Heliosperma > Heliosperma pusillum. The sequence continues at coordinate 83,746 of JAIUZE010070473.1, forward strand.
TATTACTAGAATCGTCTTACTACACATGCTTAGTCTAATCCGATTCCGTGCCTCTCGACTTGTAGAATAAATTAACAAATTTAATCAATGCAATTGGCCAAATAACAAAGATTAACAAAACAATACAAGCATGTGATAGAAATAATTTACCAATATTAGTTCATCCTTATTTTAACATTTACAACTTACTAATTATGCATGGCTTCTTTAATCCCTAGACAAATGAAACTACTCACTCATGTTGATGTTTAAACTAATAGTATTTGATATAATAAGCATGATGAATATAAAGTTATAAAGGAAAACAACTTGTTAATAAAATGTACTACACTAAGTGAATGAAATTACTACTAACAATTCTAATGTAAATAACAATGAAAACTTGATTAGCTAGTGTTACGATTAACTAAACGACTTGTAAAGTAAAAGACGAAAGTGAATACTAACATAAAACTAGAATTAGGATTACCGCAATAGAGAAATATAACTCGGAAATGAAGAACAAATAACCCAAATACTTGAATGGAAAGATTGAATTACAACTTTGAAATGTAACCAAGTGTTTGAAAAAAGTAATAACTAAATGTTTAACTAGATATGATTCTAAGAAAACCTTGTGTGCTTAAGCTAAGGGAAATATGATGAAAAGATATGAGAAAAGCTATAAAAGATATGTGAAAAAATGAGTGAAAGATATCCCTAAGTGTCAAAGTCCCTCTCCTTTATATAGGGAGAGGGAACTTGAAACGCTTGTGTTCACAGAAGCCAAACCCCGATCGGGTCCTCGGAACCCCGATCGGGGCCTCCTTAATCCGGGTTCATTAGCTTAATTGCTCCATTTAATGCTTAAGGAATCCTAAGCTATGCCTTTAAACACCTTAATTTTCCAGTTAATTGCATAGTTTAGGGTTTCCTTGAGTATCTAAAGGAGTATCCTATGCTTAAGTTGTGGGCTCCTTGCTTTGGGCTTCATTTTTAGTTTTTCCATTTCAATCCATTTCACAAATCTTCATGCTTGGCTTGTCATTCTCCTTTTATGGTCCATTTTACTTCCATTAGCTTGTTGGACTTTGTTGCTTGCTAATTGTGTTAGGAAAAAGCCTCTTAATGCTTAGATTTATACAAAACATAACAAAAACGAGTAATGCACCTCGAACACGTAATTAGCTCATAAATATACTAAACAAAGTATAATTATCATGTAAAATCGAGCTAAATTAGGGAGTAAAATCATATAAAAACTAGACATATCACGGAGCAACTTACCTACCCTACTCAGGAGAGCAAATACAAGCAGGAGCAACACCTGGAGGTAGTTTCTTTGGTCCTGCTCCTGGTGTTCCTAACCCTTTTGCAGAAAATGGAGGACTGGTGGAACAGCAACTCCAGGAACTGAGGGACATGATCAACAAGATTCCGGGGATGCCGCACCCCATGGAAAAAGCCACACCTGAGAGCTACGCTGGCTCTCTTTTCCTGGATGCCATATCATTCATCAACGTGACCAAAGGATTCAAGCCGCCGGTCATGACGTTGTATGATAGAACTGATGATCCCCTGGACCACATCAACCAGTACAAGTAGAAGATGATGGTAGTCACAGCAACAGGTCCCGTGAAGTGAGCATGCATGTGCAAGGGATTTGGATCCACCCTCTCCGGAGCCGCTTTGCAGTGGTTCGTGAGCCTCCCTAACAGGAGCGTGGGAACTTTCGCCAACCTGGTGAACCTGTACAGGATAACCCAGAAGTTCGATGAATCCACCCGAGACTGCCTGAACAGGTTTAAGAAAGAGAAGGTGTCCATCCAAAGATGTGATATTACCACAGCCATCGAACCATTCCACCAAGGACTCCACCAGGACTCAGATCTGTACAGGGATATGACCATGTACCCCTTTGCTACGTTTGAGGATGTGCAGTACAAAGCTATGGCAGCGATACGGTTAGAGGAGGATGCTGAATCCATAAGAACCACCTACGATACCAACAGGAGTACCAGAAAGGCATTAACCGACAATAGCAGTGAGAGACCAAAGCCATACAACATGCCCACCGTCAACAAGGTGTAAGAAGGAGCTGACTGGCGAGACAATCAAAACTTTCCCCCAAAGATCAGCGAGTATGGGTTCTCCACAAGTATGAAGGGCTTTCTCAAAGCCCTCAAGGAGCTATGTGGAAGGGTAAGGTGGCCTAAGAACTCAGCTGGAGACAAGGGCCCATACAAAAGAGACTAGAGCGGGAGATGCGATTTCCATGATGACATCGGTTATAACACTGAAGACTGTGTAGCATTGCGCAAGGAGGTCAAGCATCTCTATGGAGCAAGGTACCTCGACAACCTAATCCCTAAAGGAAGTAGACCCGGTAAAACAAATGCTACAAATCAGGTGCTACCTTCTCCACCCCCTCTTTATAGTAAGATTGTCAATGTAATCAGAGGTAGTTCAGAGCTGTGTGGGTTAACCTACTCAGCCGCCAAGAGACATGCTATAGAAACAAAGGGGAACATGCCTGAGACCTCCTACACGGTGAGTAGGGTGTGCCTACCAGCAGTCTTCTTTGACGAGACAGACACTGTGGAAGAGCAACATCATGATGCGCCAGTAATTACCCTGTCAATAAGGAATTGTTTGGTGAAGAAGATCCTGGTAGACACTGGGAGCTTAGTGAACCTCCTCATACTGAGCACCCTCTAGATTATGAGGCTCAGTGAGAAGGACCTGACCAACAGGGCAGTCCCCTTGTGGGATTCAGTGGTGAAACCACGAGATCACTAGGGGAAATAGTTATTCCTACTTTTTCTAGTGGAATTAATAAACAAGTAAGATATTTGGTTATTGATGGTCCATCTACTTACAATGTTATCCTTGGCAGGCCCTGGATCCATGAAATGAGAGCAATTCCCTCGACGTACCACCAGTGCCTAAAGTTCCCGACACCATGGATAGTACAAGAGGTAGAAGGAGACCAAGAGGAGAATAAGAAGAGGCCAGAGGCTACTACAAGGATACACTGAAGCAGACCGCCAGCCCGCCAACATAGCAATTAGAGAGCCGACATGTCTATGAGAAGTTTGTGGAATCTCCACATGAAGAACTCGATCATATCACATTGGACATGCTGCACCCAGAGCGGACCGTACTTGTAATATCAGACTGCATTAGTCAAACACGAGAAAGACTGCTTGAACTACTAAGGAGAATCGCAGACAGCTTTGCTTGGTCACATGACGACATGGTGGGCATAGTCCCCAGCATAATAATCCATCGTCTTAATGTGGACCCTAACTACAGCCTAATATAGCAGAGAAGAAGGAAATTCGCTCCAGAAAGAAACCAAATAATCAATCTGGAGGTAGATAACCTGCTGGCAGCAGGGAAAATCCGAGAAGTGAGGTATCCAGAGTGGCTCTCAAATATGGTGGTGGTCCCAAAGAAAAACAATAAGTGAAGGGTGTGCGTGGATTTCACCGATCTAAACAAAGCATGTCCAAAAGATCCGTTCCCCCTGCCACATACTGATGCCATGGTTGACGCCACAGCAGGACACGAGATGAAAACCTTCTTAGATGCCTGGAGTGCATACAACCAGATCAAGATGCACCCTGCAGATCAAGATAAAAAGACATTGCAGCCAGAGCGGGGGTTGTACTGTTACAACGTAATGCCTTTCGTGCTCAAGAATGCAGGGTCAACCTACCAGAGGTTGGTAAACAGGATGTTCAAGAATCAGATAGGAAGTACGATGGAGGTCTATATTGATGACATGATGGTGAAGTCAAAACATGCAGTGTACCATATACAACATCTCGAGGACACCTTCAGTACCCTCAGGGAGTATAAAATGAAATTAAACCCCCTGAAGTGCACTTTTGAAGTCTCCTCGGGAAAATTCTTAGGGCACTTGGTGACACGGAGAGGCATAGAGGCAAGCACAGAATAGATAAAAGCGCTACTGCAACTAGAGTCCCCCCCAGAAACCAAAAGACGTACATAAGGTGACAGGGAGGGTGGCAGCCTTGAACCAGTTCATCTCGAGGTCCTCAGATAAGTGTTGCCTCTTCTATGATACCTTGAGGAAAAATCAGCAATTTGAGTGGATAGAAGGCAACGAAAAGGCCTTGCAGGAATTGAACCGGTACTTGAGCAGTCCACCCCTCCTTTTAAAAACAGAGCCTCAAGAGAGCACCTCTACCTGTACATGTCAGTGACGGAAGCATCCATCAACTCAATAGTGGTTCGAGGACAGGATGGGCAACAACACCCAGTATACTACGTCAGTAAGTCTTTGCTACCGGCAGAGACCAGGTACACAAAACTCGAAAATCTTGTACTAGCTTTAGTAATATCATCCTATAAGTTGTGGCCCTACTTTGAGGGCCACCCCATCGTTGTAGTAACCAGCTACCCCCTGAAGGCAGTAATGAGGAAACCAGAACTGTAAGGTAGAATGGCCAAGTGGTGCATCCACCGTAGTGGCTTCGACCTTCATTTTGAACCCCGAACATCAATTAAACCAAAAGCCCTAGCAGACTTCGTATCAGACTTTAGTCTTGCTCTGCAAGTACAGGCAGACCAGAAGGTTTTGACCCTAGAAGGGGAAAAGTCGGACCAACCCTGGCTATTACACATAGATGGAGCCTCAAACATGAGGGGCACCTGGGTTGGCAAAGTCCTGAGATCTCCACATGGAGACATGATAGTACAGGCAGTAAGGTGCGAATTCAGGGCCACCAATAACGAAGCAGAGTGTGAGTCCTTGATTCTAGGTTTACAGTAAGCCCTTGATCTAGGGGTGCAGAACATCTCAGTATACAGTGACTCACAAGTGATTGTGAACCATGTTAACGCCGCCAGAGATTCCAAAATGCTAGCCTACCTAAAAGTGGCGAAAGAATTATCTTTCAACTTCCAGCTGTTTGTAATAAAGCAGATCCTTAGGGACCAGAACGCTGAGGCAGACGTTCTGGCTACCCTGTAGGCAACCTTCAAACCTGGTACCCTCTCCAGCATACCTATTGTGCACGTACTAAAACCAGCGGTAGACAAAGACGAGCATGGTTATTGTGGGGAGTCGAAGACTCGAACACAGTGGTTAAAGAAAGCAGGGGTGCTAAGCAGTACTGAAGGACAGGAAGAAAGCCAGCCAGACTGGAGGAAACAATACCAAAACTGGTTACAACACGACGTGTTGCCAACAGACAGGAAGGAGATAAGAATTTTTAGAGTGCGTGCCTCTCGCTTTATACTAATCGATGGTATCTTGTTCAGGAAACCCCTAGCGGGCCCTTACTTACGACGCCTTGGAAAAGAGGAAGCACAAACTGTCATGCATGACCTCCAGAGCGGCGAGTGTTAAAATCATGCAGGGGGCAAGAAACTCTCCAACAAAGCACTACGACAAGGATACTTCTGGCCCACCATGCGCAAATATGTCATGGAATACGCCAAGAAATGTGACGCATGCCAGAGACAGGCTGCAGTAACCCATCAGCCTACAGAACCCCTACATCCGGTCATCTCACCATGGCCCTCCATGTAGTGGGGCATGAACATGGTGGTAAAACTACCTAGAGCCCCCGGAAACAAGGTCTTCATGCTAGCCATGACTTATTACTTCTCTAAGTGGATAGAGGCAGAGTCATTCTCCCAGGTGACAGAAACATAAGTCATATCGTTCATCAAACGCAACATCATCTGTAGATTCAGGATACCTTCAGAGATAGTATGTGATAATGGGTCCCAGTTCATCTCCAACTAGACCAAGGCCTTCTGCGCCAGGTGGAATATCGCACTATGCAAATCCACTTCCAGGAACCTCCAGTCTAATGGTCAAGTAGAGTCCAACAATAAAATAGTAATTGTCAATTTAAAAAGAAGATTGGAAGAAGCCGGGGGCAGGTGGACAGGAGAACTCCCTCTGGTACTCTGGTCCGACAAAACTATACTTAAGGTAGCTAATGGCCAAACACCATTCAGCTTGGTCTTTGGTGCAGAGGCAGTAATCCCCGCGGAAATGAGAGTACCCAGACATAGGTATGGGTGCATAACTGAAGATAAAAACCAAGTGGAGATGGCTAGAAACCTAGATACAGTAGATGAACTGAGGGCTAGTGAACAAGTAAGGTTGGCCTCCTACAAGAAGATGGTGGCAAGAAGTTACAACAAGAACTTCAAGATCAGGGTCCTGCAAGTAGGAGACCTGATACTCAGGAAAGTTTTCCAAAACACTAAGAATCAGCAAGCTGAGAAATCCGCTTATAACTGGGAAGGACCCTATCAGGTGGAAAGCATAGTAGACAACGGAGCATACAGACTAATGACTATGGAGGGGGAGATCATATCCAAACCCTGGAACATAGTCCACCTCAAGAGGAAATACATCTAAAACAGGCTTCGCAAGCCTGGCACCCCCAGGTATGGTCCCTTGACATCCTTCGCAGCCAAATAGACAAAGTCTTTCACAATTACAAAAGGATTTTTATTTTAAGTAATACCTTTGAATAAAATTTTTTAAAACAATTCAGTTATTGTAAGAGCATATCATTGGCCTTTGATCTCGAAATATTCGAAGTGGGATTTTTGAAAATTTATATTTTTGCCAAAGTATTTTCAGATTATTAAAAACATGTTTGGGTGCCCACAAACCTCCTCCCTGAGGGAGTCCTACTATCCTTGGAAGGTAGTCTGCCATACCCAGACTAGCAGAAACCTCTTCCACAGGTATAAATAGCGTACGCGTGGCAAATAAAGGGTCCAGCCCCTACTCAACCACCATAGACACTCCCACGTAGCTTGGCGCTCAGATATATGGACAAATGACTCCAGAGCCACCGTCTACCGACAATGCCAGCCCACAAATAGAAGCACACCAAAAGCGCGCTACCCACAGTAAGTTTCGAATTATTAAACAATCATTAATAAAAAACAAAAATACGCCCGCCCCATGGCGAGTTTAATGTTATCTTACACAGTACCACCTAAAAGGTACCACCAAAACTAAAAAGCAAGAGTTCCCAAAATACGGAAAATAAAAACATAGTGCCGCAGGCACCTATATTTTGGCCTCTTGGCCTCCACCATCATCATCATTATCACCACCTGCGCCTCACTCTGGCCCTACATCAATAGGGACATACTCTGGACCAGCTGTCGCCTCCTCCTCAGCTAGGGACTCCTCCACCTCCTTCTCTTCCTCAGATTTATGTACCTCGTTCAGGAAGCTCATATCTGGCTTGGTAGGGAAGAGCTTGGCAAACGCCTTCTCCTCCTCCTCTATATCCCTTGAGGTATGATCCCGAGATTGGAACTCCTTCAGGCACTGGATCTTGGACTCCTAGGCAGCATACAACACTGCTTGAGAGAGATCCTTCTTCAAGAAGAGAAGTTGGGCCTAAAAAATCTTCAGCTTATGCTCCGCGCTCTTCATACCAGTCGAGAGGGAGCGGTTCACCTTCTGCGTCCTAGCCAGCTGGGCCTCCATGTGACAACCCTCGCGAATGCGGAATAATAAATCAAACAAGCATGTGAATAATATGCGGAAATACGGTATTTTTAAAAACCTTTAAACATGCAAGTTATATATAACACGAGGTGTGTCAAAATGTTACAAACTAAACGCGAAACTATACAACAAAGAGACGGGGTCTCTTCAAATGTTAGCAAAGAACAAGTGTTTGACAAAAATTAGCTACTATCGTCTAGAGGTGAACTTCCAGGGACAACGCCCGCTAGCTCACACCCGACCCCCAAAATATCAGATCCAAAAAGTCATCCATAGCATGCAACCTGTTCATCCATGAAAAACATGAATGCCACAGTCAGTGGGGAGTAACTCCGGGTTCTCCAAGCCATATTACATCAAACGTACACATAAGGTAATACGAAAGTAAAGCATGCATATATATATATACATGTGAGTTGCGATAAGAATAAATAGGCAATACGAGATATAAAGATAAGATCATATAGAAATCAAATCCGTACCCATCATGTTATTCAAGACTCGGGAAAGACACTCTTAGGCAATCGAATACGCTCACTAGGGCTTGCATCTCACCGTTAGCGGTATAAGATTGATAAGATTGAGACTCGACCAACAACCATGCCAAGTCATGCAATGATCATGAATACTCAATCATGAAATCACGCATTCAAGTATAACAACATAAAGACGACCTTTCTCACGGTAAATGAAACGCACTAGCATCGTGTACATGGCAAGTATGATTAAAAGGCATCCACGGGATAAGCATTTCCCTGTAACGCATACACGATAACATTTCGTATATGTTCACTACTTTCCTCCGGTAGGACGACGATAATAATACGGTCCTAGTCTAAACCTGGCCAGACTCTCGGAATAACGTGTTCCGATTCGACATGCGATAAACGTTTCGCATCCAAGACTCGGTCAATCATAGACGCCGAGTACCCCAAATTCGGTCGACATTCATCGAAAGAGGCGGAAAAGAGCTCTAGCCACCTAACAAGCGGTGCGCTACACATGCAAATAACACCACCTCGCAAGTACACAACATTTGACGGCCGGGTCGATCAACGCATAGCGTTCAACTCCCAACAACGTCGTCATATGCCCACTACACATGCAATTAAGCAGTAGGATACCTCTCCGTTCCGACATTCCAGCCTTACGAATGGAAAGGTAGCCAAGGGAATGAGAGTACAAAGCACAAGACAAAATAGTGCTCAAACCGACTCATTTGTAAAAACCGACTCAAAGTGGAAACATGTCGAAAACCGTCACAAACATGTGATACAAGCGAAAGAGATATCATATATCCAAAACATGAATCAATACATGATACATAAGCATTAGAACAAGTTTAAGAAGCATGATAACTAAGAAACATAGATAACTCTCCAAAACAACAAGTTTGGAAACTAACTTAAACAAGGGTTCACTTTAAACTGTCATAACTAGAGTTCTAGATATGGGAATGCAGAAATTCCAAGTCGAGGTGATAGCTTATCCTCTTACGGTTCCAACGAATGGTCACAAGCCTAAAACAAGCAAGTAACGAAGGAGATAGGATCATTCTACGAAAAGGGGTCAGTGCAGTGAAACTGCACAAGTCACGACCGTGACTTGTATTTCACGACCGTGAAATGAGGTTTCACGACCGTGAGATGCCATCTCACGACCGTGAGATGTGTGACCAATTCACCCGAGAACCTTCAACATAAATTCAATCCTTTTATTTCAAATTCTCATAATTCCTCTCTAATAACTATCAACAATCAATATTCATCATCAACAATCATCAAACAACAACAATCATCATCCATAACATGAATCCTAAGTTTCTAATCGTATTCTAAATACGAATCCTAGCATATAAAGCATGTAAAACACGTAAATGATACCGAGTAACCCTTCACCGTTACCTTTTCGCGTCTTTAATCGATTACTAAGCCCTCCTAGTAGTCTCCACCTACAAATAGGTAATAAAAGATGAATAAAATTCATCTTGAGAAAGACGGCTAATTTAAAAAGCGAGAAAGACGGTAATTTTATTACCAATACGGATAGAGGAAGGTAAGAGGGAAGGAATAAGACCAACTTACGTGAATTCCGTCGAGTAACGAAGAAGTTACGTCAATTCTAAGCTTGAAATCAAAGAGGGAAAAATGAGATTTCTTAGAGAGGAAGGAAGTGTGTTTGATTTTGTGTTTAATGAAGAATTAGGTTAAGGAAGGGAGTTGTGTGAGATGTGTAGGAAAAGTCAAAGACGATGTCCAAAGTCCAGAAAAGTCAAACTAGACTGAAGACGGCTTTTTCATGAAATCTCGTAGAAATTCCAAATACGAACTCGGAAATTCAAAATTCGACTCGGAACTTAAAAAGCTAATTTAAACTTAAAATTACTGAGACGATTTCGTAAAATATTTCTACTAGAAAAATAGGGTACATTTGCGGGTGTTACAATCACCCCACCTTTTAAAAAGTTTCGTCCTCGAAACTTGAGAGTAGAAAACAAAAGTATCAAGAACAAGAATCGGTTTTCAAAATTAATACGAAAACTTTTATAAGGGCAACATTTATGCAACGAGTTTCATCTCGAAAACGTTTTAAAGAAATTTTTTCATAAGTGTGAAACTTTACTTACGGATCTCAAGAATGCTCGTCGCGAACGAGAACTCTAATTATCCAACCCAATCTTTGTCGAAATAGTGAAGTCGAAATTCAAAACAACGTTAGTAAGTGCAGGACTAGTTATCAGACGTCTCCAATAACAAGTGCAAACATCCAACCAAACGCAAAATCCAAATATAAAAGCAAAAGAAATCCATTTTTTCCAAAAAGAGGGTACAAAATATATCCTTGGACTTCTTTGAAACGTTAAATTAGAAATATAACATGAAAATTTGAAGGTTTTCTCAAAGATAAAATCAAAATACGAACACATTACACGTACATAGAGCGACTCAAACATAAAGTTCACCAATCACGATAACAAAATATATACAAAACACGCAAAAACAAAACAAATCGAATTCTTAGGAGTAGGAAGAATCACGATGAAGTCGGCACGAAGATCTACAAGAACTCAATAGAACTAACTCCATTGATACTCTAATCCTCAAGAGAATGCAATTTACCCAATTTGCAACCCATCATTTCCAATTATCAGAATTCCTACAAAAATACTTCATAATCACGAAACTTCGAGTAACAAGTCTCAATTATTCGAATCCAATTAGAATCTACTAAGGTCCATCGGCACGGTAGACTTCACAACTAACAATCCACATGAAAGATTTATTACGAATTCAAATCTTCTTAGCTTCATCAAAACTCTTATTAGAAACCACCACAAAATGTTTATATCTAGGGAAACAAAACCGCTAACAACCACAAGGTAAAAGAGACTTACCATGAAATCCTTTGATCCCATTTATTCCAAAACTCATTACCCTAAAACTATTAACAATAAACCTTCTCATCTTCAAAAGTTAAAACACAAATCCTCAAAAGAGATTAGTCACACAATCTCATTTCACTTAACTTTTGCCAATCATAGGGCAATGCGACCGTAAATCAATTTATGTAGCTCCTTCAAACTCTCAATACATCGGTTTTCGCTTATGACAATATTCCTCAAGTTTGGTCCTCCAATCCAAATTCCACAAGGTAATTATTCCCGTTAGGGTCCAACATTTAAAGACCACAATCTCCCAAGTAACACTTAAAGAATCACTAAAATTCTTAACCACAACTACCAACTATCATTATGCATATTTCGATCCTCAAACGATATTGCAACATTTAAGCTTTCGTAGTCTAAAGCCACTAGGAGAGTTTCATCCTAAGCTTATCCTCAATTCCTTATAATCATCAAAACATGGAACTTGCTTAAAAGGACGATAGGTACCATATTGGAAACTTCTTCAAAACACACCTACTAACCTTATGTTAGCTAATAAGAAAACTAGCTCACAAGAGAGTAGGG